>PITA01001616.1:123156-188383 GCA_004023965.1 Spilogale gracilis
GGTGGTGGAGGGGGGTATGTGGGGGGTTGGGGGGGGCAGCCTCCAGCCTGGTAGGCGCTCCCTCCTGGGGGAAGGGGAGCAACGCAGGTATGTCCTCACAAGACCTTTGCCAAAATGAAGGGGTGCTATTTTCCCCCTTTCCTCGGGCAACTCCCCCACTCCAGGACAAAAAATGTTCCATTGCTGGGTATCCCTACAGTTAGGGATGGCCAACTATCCCCATTTAGAGCTCGAGGAGGCCAGGAGGAATGGAACAAGAAAACGTTCTAGCATTTGTTTCGATTTTAATGCAGTTGTTTGATCTAATGTCCTCCTCTTCCTGAACCCTGTTTCCACCCGGCATTCTGTCCGCTGCTAATGGAGCGAGGAGCTTAGACTAAACGCGGAAGGGCAGGGGCGTGGATTGGAGGAAAAAAAAAAATCTATCTATCTATCTATATATATTATATATATATATATCTGTATATATATATATATATATCTGTTTGGGGAGCAGTAGGTTACAAAAGACTTACTCAGATTTCTTTACTTCAGGACTTCTCAGAGAGCTTGCTTCTCAGGCATTTGCTGCTTTTTCTCACATCTATGGCTTCATGGCATTTTATTGAACATGTTAGAGCTTCAGTTTTCTCCTCCGAAAAATAGGAATAATAATATCTATCTCTTGAAATATGATTAATACTATTTCCTTTCTCTTTCTGTTTTGGGGAGATTCTCTTAATTTCTATTAAATGAAATTAATTCTAGCAACCAGGGGGAATCAGAATAACTTGAAGAAAAAAAAATCATTCTGCCAACAAAATAAGTTTAAGCACATCCGCTACGGGTGGAAAGCAGTACACATTTTTGGTTTATTGCCTTGGTTTTCATAAAGGAAACAATGCGTCTAAGGTAGGGTACACTCATGAACAACCATGCTGTGGGCAAAACTGCGTATGCACATGCTGTCACTAGGGCAGAAAGCCACATGTGTGAGTACCCAAAGGGGAAAATGCCCACCTTATACCAGAAACACAGGGAGATTCTGGAGCTGCTAAGCTTTTAAAACATTCTTTTCGAATCATGCTCTGAGAATGACTGTTTTTCCATGCCCCTGGGTCAGGAGTCAGCAAACTTTTCTTTAAAGAAACAGAGAGTGAATATTCTAGACTTTACAGTTCACACAGACTTTGTTCCAAATACTCAACTCTGCGGTAATACACAAGCAGCCATATGTAAACAAGTGGGCATGGCTGTGGGCCAATAAAACTTTATTTACAAAAACAGGTGGCGGGCTATGTCTGGGCCAAGGGCTGTAGTTCACCAGCCCCTGATCTAGATGCTGGACATAGGTAGACACGCCTCTCAGCATGATATTTTCTCAGTTTTTTCAAAGTTTTTTTGTTCATTTGTGTTGCAAAACACAACCTCTTTTAGGGCTAGTATTCTAAAGAACATGATTTGGGGAACTTCAAAGACTTTTGAGCATCAGTCATTTTCTTAGAAAAGTGAACACAGAAGTAATAAAGACGGAGGGAAACCGAGACTACGCAAAGGGGTCCAGTCTCCGGGAGCTGTGCTATTTATTGGCCATGTAAGTTCAAGTCCTCAGACAACGGAAAGGGGTCCAGGCAGATGGCCTCTTCAGCTGCTCACAATAGAGAGAGCTTATGAGCTGGTGCAACAGTGTTGCTTTCTGGAAAAAAAAAAAAAAGTTTTTTGTTTTATTAGTCAGGGAATGTCTGCAAGTAACGGGACACACCTGAAGACCCTTTGAGAGACTGGAGAATATCAATCAAGACTGTGGCTTCCGGAGCCCTCTGCCTGGACTCAGGTCACCATTCCCTACCGGGCCCAGGCAAATTGGCTAAAATATCTATGCCTCAGTCTTTTCAGCTACAAAATAGGAATGTCTAAGTCATAGGCAAGAATTCAATGAATTATGTTGAAAGGGCTGGTGTGGGGGTAGTTTTACTGCTAGCATTAATTTCCTGTTGTTATGACTTGTGTTATGCTTATGTTATTAATATTTCAGCGTTTTACTGACTCACCAAGCTTCATCAGAGCCAAGAGGTCATTATAAAATTTTACTCTCTATGTATTTTCAACTCTCCCATTCTGTATGTTCATTCTTGTTTCTGTAGGTACCTGTTGCAGTTTCTTATTCACATGGAGCCTTATGGCTGCCTTCAAACGGCACCCTTAGACAATAGACCCAGTCTCTGTGTTCAGTTGTGTCAGGGGGCTGCCGTTCTCCCAACCTCAGCATCCCAGTAAGAAACGGCAACTTCTGGTCAATAAGGCTACCCCTTCCACGTCTCCGGGAAGTCTCTGGTCTCTCAGAGAGAGTGTGTTCAGCAGGTGGAAATAATGGGCATGTCTGGCGCTATGTCCTCAGGATGGGTTCATCCCAGGCACACTGGACAGCAGGCCAATACGGCAGACAGTGGCTAGACTCTGAGTCATAGGTGGAGAGGGAACTTTCCATTTTATCTGACTATCTGGGCTTCCACGGACTCAGGACCGAGCAAATTCCCCACACAGGGTAAGAGGTATTTATAGCATGGGTGGGTGGGTGGGTGGGGAACTGACATCAGATACTCTAAAACACGGAAGGATTTGCTTATTTCCATCCATTTGCTCATCTGTTTGACAAATATTTATTGAGTGACTTCTAAGTGCCAAGCTAGGAAATATGCAACTTTTTATTAATAGAACACATACACTTCTTTTTTTTTTTTTAAATGATGAGGAGTATTTCTGTAATCTCAGAAGTAATGTTCTCAAACCAGTTGTCTTTGTAAATAATCCATTTATTCTGGGGGTTCCCTGATGATAAAAACAAATCTTATTGTATGTATTATTCATGTGCTTTTAAAGTTATTATTATTCAATGGATTCACTATCATCCATATGAAAAAAATCCTTGGAAATTGATAGTGATTCTGTGAAATATTTTATAAATACATTCAGAAATATATACATATATATATTTATATACACACACACTACCTAGGAGATATGAAGAGATATAAAATAATAAAATGAAAAGCCAGATATTCACCACTGAGCTTAAGAAATAGAATTATACCAGTTTCTCTGAAGCCCCTTGTGTGCCCTTCCCTCGCTGGGGTCTCTAACCCTCCCTCAGAAAGAGATCATTCTTCAGAACTTGGTATGAGTGGGTCATTCGCTTACCTTTCTTCATGGGTTTTATTATATATGGTTCTATCCCTAAGCAAAATATCATTAGTTTTGTCTATTCTGGAATTTCAAATAAATGAAATCATATTGTATCTGTTTTTATAGATAACTAGATATCCATTCATTCATTCATTTGTTCATTGATTTCCCTGCAATTCTTTAAAAAAGATTTTATTTATTCTTTTGAGAGAGAGAGAATGTGCAAGCGTGTGAGCGCAAATAGGGGGAAAGTGAGAGGAAGAAGCAGACTTCCACCGAGCAGAGAGCCTGAATGGGGCTCCATCATGACCTGCACCGAAGGCAGATGCTTAACTGACTGAGCCACCCGGGCGCCCCTCCTGCAACCATTTTTATATTTTCATGATTAAAAACAATATATCCATGAACCTCTTTGTCATGTTTCCTCGGGCAGATGTGCAGCACCACAAGGTAACAGCACTCTGTCCTCAGACATTTGTATTGTATGCATCTTGATATCTATCAGGTCATGACACTTTAGTTTTCATTGACTATTTGGGTTATTTCCATGTTTTTGCTCTGGAAAATATTGAATTTACTTAGATGTTCTCTGATACACTTTTCAGCATAGTTTAATAATTTTCCTCTTAAGTCCTGCACATCTTGTGTTAAATTCTCTCCTAGGTATGCCCAACAGTGTTTTGCTGATGTCATATGTTGTGACGTTTAAAAAAACGAAACTATGGAACAAATGGTTTGAGAGCTTCACTGCAAACTATATGCTTACTGTGTTGCCTTGCTCTTCAAATGCATGGAGGAGGATGGGGTCATACTTCTAGAAAATTCTGTTTTTCAAATCCTTGGGTTCATTTCTTATGGTCTTTCATCTTCTTTATTATTGTTATGTTGGGAGGCAGGGATTCAAAATGATCCCCAGCTTAATGAATTCCTGAACAACCATATGATGTTTATTATGATTATAGGAAAAGTAACCATAAATATATTCTGTGACGTTTATTTAAATGCTCATCTTATTATTTCAAATTCCTTTAAGGTTTACAAATAGTTGAGCTTGCAAAGGAAATGCTATCTGAATATGTAAGCTATAATTTTACTAGTATTAGTTATTTGTATCTTTTTAAAATAATTATATTCCTATAGAAAACATAATTATAATTAAGTAGAAAAAGGTAGTCTTCGAAGTCATAACTCAGAAAACATTGTCTGATGGTTGCAACTTAATAAAATTGTAGGTAAGAGGAGGAGGGGCAAGATGGCAGAAAAGTAGGTGACCCCATTTCAAAGGGTCCCCTAAAGTGTACTAAATACCTGCCGGAACACTGTGAGCACCCATGAAATCAGCCTGAAATGTAATATTACACACTTCTGGATGTCTCCGGGGGAAGAAGAGCATCAGGAAAGAGGTAGAGTGGAGTGGGAACGCTCGGAGGGATATCCAAAGACAGAGGGACATGGGGGAGGGACCCACAGAAACGACCCACTGGAAAGCAATACCCCGGCACGAAAGTGCTCTGTGCTTGGGGAGCAGCACCAAATTGCAGTTGGATTAAAAGTAGACAAAAGCAGAGGGTATTAAGAGACAGCCGAGGAAAGCTGACTGTCGTTGGAGGGATATGAAGCCCCGGCTCCGGGCGGGGATGGGAAGCGCTCCTGGGGCCGCGGGAGGGAACCCGTCGGTGCAGAGTGTCTTTAAAACCGCCGCTCTTTTCTGTCCCTTGGGCCAGGCACATGCAACCCCCAAGGGAGGCGACTCTGCAGACTTGCACACGACCTGCGGGACCCCAGTGCCTCCTGTGGGGGGGGGGTGCACCGCAAAGACTCTCTGGGCAGAGACAAGGTCTCGCCATCTGAAATCAGTCACGGTTTCCCAGGCGCAGGAGCGAAACGACAAGGGGGGGCTTCAGGCGCTCATCTGACCAGCGGCTGCAGGGGCACCTGGTTGTGCCAGGCGCCAAATGGGAAGATACGGGGAGAGGCTGTGAGCCCTGCACCATCCAGAGGGCTGCTAGCTGAGGCCTCTCTCCGAGACCAAGGTCTGGGAGCACACATCTTGCTCTGGCCTGACTTCCTGAAAAGCTGAAAAAAGCTGCAAAAGAACAAACCCTCCAGAAAGCTTTAGCCTGACAACCTGGTTGCCATGGAGCCCAGCCCCTAGGAAGGGGGTGGAGAGATGCAGCCCAGGTAGGAGGGACTGAAACCAGTGCGGCAGGCCCCGCCCCCAGAAGGCAAGCCGGAAGCACAGGAGGACAGCACCCGAACTGTAAAACCCCAACATCCGGGGAAAGGCAATATACTAAGCTCCTGATACTACCCCAAAAGCTGGACATGTTATAGATACAGCTTTTCACTTTATTTTCTTTTTAACTTTTTTCTACTTTTCTACTTTAAGTTTTCACTTTAAATTTAAAATTCATTCTCATGGTTTTTGTTCTTTTATTTTTTAATGCAGCCATTATTACAATGTGATACTTAAGACAACACCCCATAATAACTTTTACCTTGAAATTTTTTCAAACACATACCCGTTTTGTTGTTGTTGTTGTTATTGTTGTTTCTTTTGCTTGTTGGTTTTTTCTGTTTTTTTCCTTTTTTCTCTCTTCTTTCCTTTATTTTTTTCCTTTAATATACATATAGTTATAAGCTTCAAGGTAATCCTTCATATTCAATATTACCCCTATATATAAACCAGTTTTAATCTCCCTATATCTTTAGAAAGTGGACTCCTATAACAATAATAACAAGACAAACCCAGGAGAATCTGAAATACTTTCCTTGCCCACAATGAGGATTCACACTCAACTTCCCGTCTTATCCTTCTGTCAGTGTTTCTGTGTAATTGTTCTTGCCTTTGTAATATATAAATACTGGTCTTGGGGGTCATTTGGGTTGGCTTTAGTTTGTTTATCTCTTCAACTTTCTTTTACTTTTGAGGCTCTTTTTCTTTACTCTATTGTGGTTTTGTACCATATAAATCCTACCATTGAGATCGATTGTGGCCAGGATTTTTCTTACTTCTTTTCCCTTTCTCTCTCTTTGTTTTCATTCATCTTCCTTTTTGGTGGTGACTTCTGATTGCTATGAAACCTTCAAATGAGCAACTCACCTGGTTGATATATTCAGCTACATATCTCCTCAACCACCCCTTGCCAAAATGACTCAGAGGACGAAAAACCAACAGAAGAAGAACTCAGAGACTACAACCCCTGTCTGAGAACTATTGAAAATGAACATAAACAATATGACAGAAATAGAATTCAGGGTAGCAATTGTCCAAGCAATGGCTAAAGGAAAAGAACATTGGTGGCAACATAGAAACTCAAAGGAGAGAAGGTAAGGCCAAACTGGCAGACGTTAAAAAGGCTATTAATGAGATGCAATCTAATTTAAATACCCTAACAGCTAGGGTAGGTGAAGTGATTTAGAAGACAGAAGGAGTGAGAAGGAGGAGCAAGAGAAGTCTTGGAACAAACAGCTAAAATCCCATTAAAATAGAATTAGGGAAATAAATGATGCCATGAAATGCTCCAATATCAGAATTACTGGAATCCCCAAGGGAGCTGAGAGAGAGAGAAGCCTAGAAGATATAGTTGAATAAACCATGGATGAGAATTTCCCTAAATTGGGGAATGAAACAAGTGTTCATGTCCTAGAGACAGAGAGGACACCACCAAGATCAATGAGGCTAGAAAAACCTCCAGGCACATAATTATGAAATTCGTGAATCATAAAATCAAAGAATATGTCTTAAGGGCAGCTAAGGGGAAGTGATCCTTTACGTATAGAGGGAAGACCATCAGAATAACGTCAGACCTATCCACAGAAACCCAGCAAGCCAGAATGGGGTGGCAAGACATATACAGGAAATTACATGAAAAACAATGCAACCAAAGATAATGTACCCAGCAAGGTTGATTTTCAAAATGGAAGGAGATATAAAAAGCTTCCAGGACCGCCAAGGTAAAAAAGATTATGCGACCACCAAGGCAGCACTACAGGAAATATTAAGAGGGGGGTTCTATGAACCCAAGAGTGACACAGAACAGAAATGTACAGAGGTAATCTATAGAAACATGAACTTCACAGGCAACACGATGTCAATAAAAACATATCTATCAATAATCACTCTCAATGTGAATGGCCTACATGCTCCAATAAAAAGGCACGGGGTTGCAGACTGGATAAAAAAACAGGACCCGTCCATATACTGTTTACAAGAGACACATTTTTAATCTAAAGACACTTCCAGATTGAAAGTGAGGGGATGGAGGACCATCTTTCATGCCAATGGACCTCAAAAGAAAGTCAGGGTAGCGATTGTCATATCAGACAAATTAGATTTTAATCTAAAGACTGTAGTCAGAGACACAGAAGGACACTACATCATTCTCAAAGGGTCTATACACCAAGAAGATCTAACAATTGTAAATATTTATGCCCCCAACATGGGAGCAGCCAACTACAGAAGCCAACTGTTAAGCAAAATAAAGAGTCATATTGATACGAACACATTAATTGTAGGATATCTTAACACAACCACTCTCAGCAATGGACAGATCATCTAAAGAGAAAATCAACAAAGAAACAAGAGCTTTGAATGACACATTGGACCAGATGGATCTCATAGATATATTCAGAACATTCCACCCTAAAACAGAATACTCATTCTTCTCGAGTGCACATGGAAATTTCTCCAGAATAGACCACATATTAGGTCACAAGTCAGGTCTCAGCGGACACCAGAAGATTGAGATTATTCCCTACATATTCTCTGACCACAATGCCGTGAAACTGAAACTCAACCACAATAAAAAGTTCAGAAGAAAATAAAACCCTTGGAAGATAAAGACTATTCTGCTCAAGAATCTGTGGATCAACCAGGAAATCAAAGAACTTAAACATTTCATGGAAACCAATGATAATGAAAATACATCAACTAAAAACCTATGGGATAGAGCAAAGGCAGTCCTAAGGGGAAAATACATAGCCATCCAAGCCTCACTCAAAAAATTGAAAAATCCTGAATACACCAACTCTCATTACACCTTAAAGAACTGGAAAATCCACATCAAATTAAACTAACCCCACACACAGATGGAAAATAATTAAGATTAGAGCAGAGATCCAATGAATTAGAAACTACAGATACAGTAGAACAAATAAATGAAACTAGAAGCTGGTTCTTTGAAAGAATTAATAAGATCGATAAACCATTGGCCAAACTAATCCAAAAGAAAAGGGAGAATATCAAATTAATAAAATTATGAATGAAAGGGGAGAGATCATGACTAACACCAAGGAAATAGAAACAGTCATCAGAAATTACTATCAACAGTTATATGCCAATAAATTTAACAATCTAGAAGATATGAATTCATTCCTGGAAACCTATAAACTTCCAAGACTGAAATAGGAAGAAATTGACAATCTGAATAGACCAATATCTAGTAACGAGATTGAAGCAGTGATCAAAAACCTCCCCAAAAAACAAGAGCGCAGGACCTGACGGATTCCCTGGGGAATTCTACCAAACATTCAAAGAAGAAATAATACCTATTCTCCTGAAACTGTTTCAGGAAATAGAAACAGGAGGAAAACTTCCAGACTCTTTCTATGAAGCCAGCATTACTCTAATCCCCAAACCAGACAAAGATCCCATCAAAAAGGAGAACTTCAGACCAATATCTCTGATGAACTCTTCAAAGTATAGGCATAGAGGGAACATTCCTCAGCCTCATAAAATCTATCTACAAAAAACCCACAGCGAATATCATTCTCAATGTGGAAAAACTGACAGCCTTCCCTCTGAGATCAAGAACAAGACAAGGATGCCCACTCTCACCACTACTGTTCAACATAGTGTTAGAAGTCCTAGCAACAACAATAAGACAACAGAAAGAAGTAAAAGGTACTCAAATTGGCAAAGAAGAAGGCAAACTCTCTCTCTTTGCAGATGACATGATACTCTATATGGAAAACCCAAAAGACTCTACCCTCAAATGACTAGAACTCATACAACAGTTCAGTAATGTGGCAGGATATCAAATCAATGCACAGAAATCAGTTGAGTTCTTATACACTAACAATGAAAATATAGAAAAGGAAATCAGAGAATCAATTCCGTTTATTGCAGCACCAAAACCCATAAGATACCTAGGAATAAACCTAACCAAAGAAGTTAAGGATCTGTACTCAAGGAACTACAGAACACTCATGAAAGAAATTGAAGAAGACACAAAAAGATGGAAGAGCATTTCATGCTCATGGATCAGAAGAATAAACATTGTTAAAATGTCTCTACTGCCCAGAGCAATCTATCTTTCAATGCCATTCTGATCAAAATTCGACCAACTTTTTTCAAAGCATTGGAACAAACAATCCTAAAATTTATATCAAACCAAAAAATACCCCAAATTGCTAAGGAATTGTTGAAGAAGAAAAACAAAGCTGGGGGCATCACATTACCTGCTTTCAGGCTTTATTACAAATCTTTGATCACCAAGACAGCATGGTACTGTCACAAAAACAGACAAATAGACCAATGGAACAGAGTAGAGAGTCCAGATATGGACCCACAAATCTATGGTCAAATCATCTTCAACAAAGCAGGAAAAAAATATCCAGTAGAAGAATGAAATTAGACCATTCTCTATGCTGCACACAAAGATAAACTCGAAATGGATGAAGAACCTCAACGTGAAGCAGGAATCTATCAAAATCCTGGAGAAGAACATAGCCAGTAACCTCTGACATTGACCACAACAACGTCTTTCAAGACATGTCTGCAAAGGCAAAGGAAACAAAAGCGAAAATGAACTTCTGGGACTGCATCAAAACAAAAGTTTCTGTACAACAAAAGAAATAGTCAACAAAACAAAGAGGCAAGCCACGGAATGAGAGAGGATATTTGAAAATGACACTACAGACAAAGGGCTGATATCCAAGATCTATAAAGAATTCCTCAAACTCACTTTTCAAAAAGAAGATAATCACATAAAAAAATGGGCAGGAGACATGAAGAGGCACTTCGGCATAGAAGACCTACAAATGGCTAACAAGAAGATGAAGAAATGTTCGTCATCACTAGCTATCAGGGAAATTCAAATCAAAACCACACTGAGATACCACCTTACACCATTCAGAATGGCCAAAATTAACAAGACAGGAAACAACAAGTGTTGGAGAGGCTGCGGAGAAAGGGGAACCCTCTTACACTGTTGGTGGGAATGTAAACTGGTGCAGCCGCTTTGAAAAACAGTGTGGAGATTCCTTAAAAAATTAAAAATAGAGCTACCCTATGACCCTACTGGGCATTTACCCCAAAGATACAGAAGTAGTGAAAAGAAGGTCCATATGTACCCCAATGTTCATTGCAGCAATGGCCACAATCTCCAAACTGTGGAAAGAGCCAAGGTGCCCCTCAACAGATGAATGGATAAAGAAGATGTGGTACATATATACAATGGAATACTACGCCTCCATCAGAAGGGATGAATACCCAGCTTTTGTAGCAACATGGACTGGATTGAAGAGATTATGCTGAGTGAAATAAGCCAAGTAGAGAAAGTCAAGTATCACATGGTTTCACTTACTTGCGGTGTATAAGGGGTAATATGGAAGACAGTAGGAGAAGGAAAGTAAATGGGAAGTAGGGTAATTCAGGGAGGAAAATGAAACATAAGAGACTTTGGACTCAGAACCAAACTGAGGGTCTTGGGAGGGGGATGGGAGAGCCTGGTGGTGGGTACTGAGGGCACATATTACATGGAGCACTGGGTGTGCGGCATAAACAATGAATCTTGGAACACTGAAAATAAATAAATTTAATAACAAAAGAGAAAAAATTTTAGGTAAAATTCTTATTGGAAAATGAATAATCTCAGAGATATTACTCGCAGCAAACCCAACTCAACAGGCAAATGGCTCTCCTTATGTAATTGATAGCAGTGAGGCTGCATGTGTGGACATGACATCAGAATTCTGGGACCATTTGGCTAATTTCTATGCATATAATATTCTAAGCTTCTAATAAGCTATGTCAAAAATTTAGCTAACTTGGGTAAAATTTGAGTTTAATTGAGGGACATTATTTGACTGTCTAGGAAAAAGCCACCCATGGTCAAGATAACCAACATATGATGTATAAGGAAACAAGACAGTTGGTTCCAGTAGCTACGATGGACTAACCATGACGACTGGCCAATGTCAACAATTTATGAGCCTGTTTAGATAGGACAGTGATACTGTTTGCTTTTCCATTTTCAGAATGACCGGCTGACATTGTGGTAGGATTACTTCTGTCCTTCTCTCCTTCTGAAAACTGTAATTCCTCCCTCCCTTGAGCTTAGTCATGGTCACATGGTTTTCTTATGACCCTGAAGTGTGAGCTGAGGTGGTGGTGTCCCTTCCAGCTACAGCACTTCATTGTGCTGTCCTTCCCTGACTTGGGATGTAGGGAACGACACCAAGCTTCACGTGGAAAACAGCTGCCGGGGTTGTGTGGCACACCTGCATTGGACCATGTGAGCAAGAAATACACTTGTGTCGCTGGGGAGAGTAGGCAGTTTGCACTGTGACAGAGCACTTAACATGTGCCCCGGGGAACAACAATGACCATTGGAGGTGAATTGTGAATTGGAGACGTAGCAGTCATGACCACGGATACCAGCTTCAGAGACCTTGACTCTTCTGTTCCCACATGAATCCCACCAAATCTGAGGGAAATGGGACTGGCTATCCATTCAAGAAAAATTCACACTCACACTTCTGTGATAGGAATAAAGGGAGGGAAGTTAAACACACAAGTGGTCTTGCCTGTACCCCACCAACATAAACAAACAAAACCCTTCAAAACTCAGGATCACCAGCAAATCCCTCTCTGATCTGACAAACAGGAGATAGTCTTCCTTTTTCTCCCTATCTTCTTTACTCCCACCTCCTCTTCTGCATCCACTCCTCACCCTTTATCTCAGCAGAGATGTCCCCAACCTTGCCCTCCAGTACCTGCCTGGTTTACAGCCATGATACACGTAGTTGTAGCAATGCTCAGTGAGACAAGCAAACAAAGAGGAGTGGAAATTCAGGGACTCTCTTTTTCCAGGATGACGGGCAAATGCAGAGATGGCACGTCACACGGTGTAGGGGGAGCCCTCTTGGTGCCTTGCGTCAGGACTCTGAAGACTCTAGATGACTCTAGACCAGGCGAGAAAGGGGGTAGGCGGGACTCAGGACGAACTTTTCACTCAGAATTTTCGTGAAACCGTAGAGAGGATAGAAAAAGTCACTTTCAGTAGTAAATAGAGTTTTGATATTTCCTTTAGATGACGTGAGTCTCAAAATCGAGGGTCCTATGATACCCTAGAATTGTTCTTTCTCATCTCGTGTTTCTAAGTGCCTCAACAGTTTTTTGGAAATAAATTTTGAATACAATACGCCCTGAATGATTTCTCTGGTATTATAACTACTATTATTAACTACAATGTTTAATTTACATTGTCATAGAATTTCAATGAATGAGGTGCTATGAGCTCCACTTTACCAATAAGATAAATATGGTGGCCAAGGTTAACATTGGTGAGCCGTGGAACTCGGGCTCAGCCTTACCCTGTCTCATCTCAGACTCCAGGTCTAAGTTCTCTAGCGTTATGCATCAGCCCTGACTCGTGAGACTTCACAAGCCTCTTGGAAGAGCTTAAGATACTCAATTTGGATCATCTTGAATTTTTTCTCGGCACCAAAACACAACAGCAGGAATCAGGACCTCTGGTCTTTATTCTGGTACTTTGCGCCAGGCCCTGTGGTGACAAAAGGGTGGGCCTGATCCCCAGATGTCCAAGGGGAGAGAAGGCCCAGGCCAGGAGGTGTGTGACCTTACTCCGCAGCAAACCCGGTTTCCTCACCCATGATTGGCAGAGTCTGCGGTCCTCACAGGTTCCCTCTGGAGTCTCCTCCAGATGTGAAATTTGGCAGCTCTACATGCTCAGTGGCTGGCTCTTATGTGGTCTCACATCTGGATTCAGAGTGACTCTGCTTCCCTGCGGGCACTTTTCCGTGGTTCAGGGAACATCAACAAATCCACAGCATTTGCGGGCAGTTCCGGCGAGAAGGCTGGAGTTCACTGCCTTCCGTGGCCAAAAAGCTTTCATGCTTCCATAGCTTTGGTGCCGGTGGAAGTCAGTCCATCCCTGGACCCTCTCGTCCACCTTTTGGCCCTAGTTTCAGGCCTCCTAGAATGAGGAAATTAACACCTTTGCCTCTGACGTTTGGGTCAGGGAAGAAGTGAAAACTGATCTAATAATAATTAGTTATGGTTTAATATGCAAGATTGGAATGTTCTCGATTTTCATCCTGGACTCTGGTGAGAAACAGCCAAGGGGAAAGGGAGATTGATGGGAGAGCATAAACCCCTGAAATGTTCTCATGCCGTGTGAAATAAGTGATCCTTGGGCGCCTTCTTATATCATGTTAAGAGCCCATGGAAGCCCTGAAAGAAATGGAGAAGTCCAGCGAAGGTGGTGGATGAACGGGTTTTCTTCGATTGTTCTCCGAGGCCAGGCACCTTGGCACATGACTCACTGCATAAAGACTGGTCTCATGGAGGCTCAAGCCTCTAGACACCAAGGTTTGGGTCCAGGTAACTGGCTGGGTAAATAGCAGATTGTGACACGAGACATATCTACATCTCACTTCAGGAAGTGGAGTGTGTCTTGGATAAGAGACGACCCAACGCAAACTATAAATATGAAGTCCAAACATCGTAGGGCAAGCTCTTTCCAGAAATTTCCAGTTGGTTGCCCTGTAAAATTGGTGTCGGTGTTTTGGTTGCCATGGGGTTATTTCATTCACTTTCTGAAAAGAAAACACTAGAATGGAGAAGAAAGTGTAAAGATATTCTGTGTGTGTGTGTGCATGTGTGCGAGTGTGTGAGTGTGCACATGCGTGTGTGTGTGTGTGTGTGTGTGTGTGTGTGTGTAGTGCGGCTGTGGCTTGATATAGTCTAGTAAGATCAGCCTGTTTCTCACTGCTGGGAAATTCAGTATGGCCCAGAGAGCTGCAGAGGGTGAGGAGGGTACCTATGAATAGGTTCAAAAGAAGAAGAGTTAAAGAATTGGTCAAGCATCACTCTGCCCTAGAACAGAACGAAGGTGAGGAGGGAACGAGCTGCTTCTAGAAACAGGAAAACATGGTATTTTGCAAAGAGTGACCTTTGCCATTCTTCTTTGTCTCCAGACAGGGCTTCAAACGTGAATGCTCAGGTCAAGGAGGGAGCAGGCACAGCCCAGGGGACCCACCAGTGATGTCCGATGAGGCGGGTCAGACCCCTGGAGGCTGGGGATCTCGTGCTGCCCCACGGGGAGCTTGCTGCAGAAGCCAGTGGGGATGGCGAGCCAGGTGTCTACTCCCATCCCTCCTGAGTGAGACGGCAAGAGTCCAGCGAGGGGAATTTCAAGAGGTGAAGTGTAAGGGAAGATGGCTAGGTAGGGCAAGCGGGGCTTATCCCAAACACCCACAACTGAACACCGAAATTTCCACGAATTGGTTTTTAGAGACTTAACCGAGATTTTAATCTTCTCCCTACGACTCTTATGGCTTCACCAAGCTTTCTGAACCTTCTCCATTCCCCTTCCCCCCTCAGCTGCAGGGATGATGGGAACCAGAGACCCTGCCCAGGGAACACAACCTGCAACCGGCCAGTATCTTCAAACACGCCTCAGTGTCTGGGAGTTTCTGCAGATTTGAAGGTAGTCTTTTTTTTTTTTTTTTTTTTTGAGATTTTACTTATAATTTATTTGAGAGAGAGAGTGAGAGCATGAGAGGGGAGAAGGTCAGAGGGAGAAGCAAACTCCCCGTGGAGCTGGGAGCCTGATGCAGGACTTGATCCCTGGACTCTGGGATCATGACCCGAGCCAAAGGCAGGGGCTTAACCAACTGAGCCACCCAGGCGGCCGGTGGTCTTGAGTAGTTTCCCTGGAAGCAACGTGTCTAGTGGTAGCGACACACACACTGCTCTCACAGGGAAGAATGAGGCTTCAGTGTCTAAGATGTAGGATTTCCTTCACTACTGTGATTTTTTACATAAGGAATAAGAGGTTACATGATGACATTTAAAAAATAAGAACATTTCCCTAAATACCAAAAAGTCTAATGTCAAAGTGAACCGTAGAAAAAGACTATCCAGCCCCGGAAGAGAGGACATCCTACATGCATCCTACACGTAGCACATGAGCCAAAAGAGAGCAGCAGTTCTGGACCTTTCATCGTTAGCATGATGTTATGAGGATACACGGGGGGCAAGAGTTGGTGCAGTGGGTCTCAGATTTGAACAGGTGCCAGAATCACCTAGGCTTGTTAAAATACAGATGGGTGGGCACCACACCAGAGTTTCTGATTCCGTAGGCCTAGAATGCGGCTTCTCGCAAATTCCCAGGTATTGCTGCTGCTGCTGATGCAGGAACTGCACTTTGAGAACCACGGTCCTGGTGCATTTAGGATCCAGATACGTATGTGGGATACATTCATGTTTACCCCCATTCGCACCTGTTTCCAGGCAGGAAGTGTAATGGGCTATAATAGAGCCCACACTTGCTGGGCTGAGCAGAGATAGTGGTTGGCAGTGAGAACCCCGGTATTCCGGATTCCTAGGCTGTGCTGGTGGCTGGAATGAGCTTGGGACAGAAGAAAGGGGCATAAAATATTAGGTGAAATGCTAACACATGGACGGACCTGGGGAAAGCATGGTGATGACATCAAGCATTAAGTCCAAGAGTTTCAATTCCAATTCCAGCTGAAACCCTCACCTGCTTCGAAAATTTAGCAAGTTACTTAACTGCAGTGAACCTCACTTTCCTCCTCTGTAAAACTGGGACCCCTGCGAGGCTTGTGTTTCAGTCATAATTCTCCGGTGCAATTAGCTGAAGTCCACTCTGGCTGATTGAAGCAGGAAAGGAATTTATCATAAGGATATGGGACTCTACAGGAAAAAGGAATTTTTGTTGCCAACAGATCAATGGTACAGGAGAAAAAATACTGAATGAAAGAGAGATCAGAGACATGATGACCAAAGACAATTGTGGGCTTCGTTTGCATCCTGATTCAAGGAATTCCACTGTAAAAAAACACCTGGAAAATTATAATATGCCTGGGTACCAGACAACATTAAGGAATCACTGTAAATTGTGTCCAGTGTGATATTGTCATGAGATTATGATTCTTATAGAGGCCTTAACAGAGGATAATGTGCTAAGGTATTTACAGGTGAAATAACACAATGTCTGAGGTTTGCATTAAAAAACATCAGGGAATTAAGAGCACTGAGTAATGTATTGTTGAATCCTATATCATACACCCCAAATTAATATGACACTGTATGTTGTCTATACTGGAATGAAAATTTAAAAACTTAATGAAAAAAACTTCAGGGAAACAGAGAATGTAGAAGAAGCAGGATTGTCCGAATGTTGATTATTGCTATGAAGACATAGGGATTTATTTTGCTGTTTCTGTGTGTGTGAGTGTGTGTCTGTAGATGTATGTTGTGGGCACTTGCAATTCTTTATAATAAAATGTCCCCAAGGAACATAAAGCTGTGGCATTTAGGAGGATGGTGGCCGGCGGGCTTCAAGTCTTGAGTTCTGGTGGACACCTTCTGGACATCCATGCCTTCACTTGTCTGGCCATGTGTCCACTTTCTGATAGTGTCCTGGGGACCAAATACTTTAAACCACTTCTGAGCTCCTTTTCTCCATCAAGGTTTCCCTATTTTATTTTTTAATTTTTTAATTTTTTATTTTTTTAAGATTTCCCTATTTTAAAAGACATGCTCCTTCTGGACACTGAGCTGTAGCAAGTCACAGGGGGGATCTGTTACCTGTTATCGGTGGCAAAGTAATGAATATGCTAAAACTTACTTTTGCTTTGGTTCCTAGCAGAGTTTCAAAATAAACATGGAGACTTCAAAAGAAACTCATGGAGTTGATTAGTTCCCTACTTGTTGCATCCCCCCTGCTTCTTACCCACTGTCTTCCCTGCCTTGCATCACAGCTGGTCCCTTCCTAAGGGATAGAAAGCCAAACATCTAAATACCCCCAATGAACTAAGGGAATCCAGCCTGACTGGTGGTCAACATCTATCATTGCTGGGTCAGCCAATCAGAGCAGAAGCTGTGGTAGAGCAAGATTGTGTCCAAATATGTTATTTTGTATCCCTGCATATTCCCTCCTCCATCCTATTCCCCCCCACCACCAGCCCACAGGAACCTTCACCGCTACTACCCTATGTTATTGTTGTCTACCTGATATGCTGTGCTGCCCCACTAGGCATCTTGGTTCTGTTCCAGATCTCTTACTCCTTTGGCTGCACAGCATGAAGCCTTCCCACTTGTATCTACGGAGGCTTCTCTCACCAGCTTCTTCTTTAGAGTAATGGCAGCTTTACATCAGTGTTATATATATTCCCATCCCACCGTAAGTTTTCTTCTGCATTCCAGATGGCTAAGCAGTGCTTCACCTATTGGGGTGAAGGTCCAATTCCCTGGAAGGCTGCTGAATGTCTATCAGACCACCAACTGCAGTGCAGGGGAGTAGGGGGCATTTTCTTGCTATATTCCACAGCACTCAGCAAAAAGTGGGTGCTTAAAAAATAAGCAGTTGTAAAGATAACTCTGAATCCAAAGAAAGGCTCTAAGAATGGGAATTTTGGACAAGATGTAGATGGAGGAAGACATATTTTTGAGCAAGTGTCCTCCAGATTTCACAAAGATTTTTTTTAATTCTTTGTTGGGTTGGCCCTGGAAATGAGTGATAATGGTGATCCTGGTAAAGGTATTGTTAAAAATGAAAGCTGAAAAGTCGTTTACAGTCTTATATATACTTTTTCAAAAAAAAAATTGAATGGAATGTGAAAAAAATAAAATAAATTATAAAAAAATTGAATATGTTTTTAAATGGGACCCTGAGTAACAAGCTTATCATAGCTTTGAAAATCAGTCATAGGCTGAAAGAAATCAAGATAACTTGAGCATAATAAATTAGATCTAAAAGAAATATGATAGGGTCAGTCGATCTCACCTGTGTCAGTTTAGAATAAATACGCATTCACTAAACGTTCTGACAAACTGGTCCCAATGGGGCGAGGAGCTGTCCCCTCCAGTATGCCATAAATAGTTGTTATTCCATGTAGAAATAATATATTGGACATATTTAGTCAATAAGATGTATTACTCTTTTAATTGAAGTAGAGTTGACCCACAGTGTGACATTAGTTTCAGGTATAGAACATGGCGATTGGAAAACTCTGTGTTATGCTATGTTCACCATAAGCAGGGCTACATGTGTCCCCATACGGTACCATCACAATACCATTGATTATATTCTGTATGCTGTACCTTTTTATCCATGAATGATGTCTTGTTAAAGACAACTTCAATCTTCGTATTCTTTGAGTGTGGTTAGTAGAGCATTTATAATCACATCTGTGGCCCTCACTCTGCCTCAGAAAGATAGTGCTGGGTGTGCAGAAAGAGCTCTAATAGCTGTAGGAGACCGTGGGCTGGATGTTAGAGCAGGGAGCAATGCTATGGGCCATCTCGGCTGACCTCCTTTTTGCCTCTGAGGAGACCGGCCAGCTGCGTCACTCACACTGCTCATCTGGTCTACCAGAAGTCAGGGCTGAACGCCCTTCTCCATGCTCCTTGCAGAACTCCTCTTGTCTGACTCATCTACTCTGAGGAGGCAATGACTGCACAGCTCCCCCTCTTGGGAGCATCTCCATTTCTAAAAACATTTATTTATTTTATTTATTAAAAATTTTTAATTAATAAATGTATTCAAGATAGACAATTTAGAAAACAAGAGAAGATCCAGGAAAAAATAGTAATGAAATATTCACAATCCTATCACCCAGGAAAAATAATACAAAAACTTAAATTGCAATTGCTATGTCCAGATACCATTTGAACCGCACACATACCATGTTTCATCAAAATGAAATCACCAGCGATTGTAAGATGTAACTCTTCTTTATGGAACACCAGGAGAAGGAAAAAAAATGCTGCCAATTAAACTCTGTCATAATGTTTCGTGATCACTTAGAATTTCTCTTCTATATTTAGTAAAAAAGATTTCCTTTTAGATTTGCTTAGAAAGAGAGGTGTAGCAAGAGTGAATTACTCTTCATTTGTAGAAAAGGAAATGTGAACAAAACAAAAATCATTAGATTATTACCAAACTTCTTCACATACAGAGTCTCAACTGCTTGACTAAGTCATTAATGACTAAGTCCTTGTTTCTTTACAATATTTACAAACTTCTGCGTCAATTAGAATGTTAGTGGTTCAGTCTTTTTTGAGGGAATCCATAAAGGGACTACAAGTCCCTGGTCCTGGGCTCTGAAACTTTGCAAGTGATCTAGAACTTGTCTACTTTGAGTTCCTGTTTCTAGAACTTTGCAAAATGCACCTGGTTCTACCCAGTCATTTCCTCCTCCCTACAGTCATCTGCTTCCCGGGAATTAAATGTGCTCCACGGTTGTCCTCAGGATCATCTCCTACGTGCTGATGTCTGTTCTGCAGAGTTTGTTGATCAAGCTTTTTTGCTGTTGATTTGGAAAATTTGACATTTTTTGAGGTACAGGATGGTAGCTCCCTGGGGTTCTGCTTTGTAGTTCCTGGTGCCCAGTGATATTGAACACTTTTTCATGTGTCTTTTGGCTATTTGGAGGTCTTCTTTGCAAAAATGTCTGTCAGATGGCTAAAATTAACAAGTCAGGCAATGACAGGTGTTGGCGAGGATGCGGAGAAAAGGGAACCCTCCTACACTTTTGGTGGGAATGCAAGCTGGTGCAACCACCTGGAAAGCAGTATGAAGGTTCCTCAAAAAGTTGAAAAGAGAGCTCCCCTATGACCCAGCAATTGCACTACTGGGTATTTACCCCAAAGATACAAATGTAGTGATCCAAAAGGACCCATGCACCCAAATGTTGTAGCGGCAATGTCCACAATAGCCAAACTATGGAAAAAACCTAGCTGTCCATCGACAGATGAATGGGTAAAGATGTGGTATGTGTGTATATACATATATATAATATATTCCATTATATATGTATATATTACATATTATATATATATATATAATGGAATATTATGCAATCATCAAAAACTGAAATCTTGCCATCCACAAGGACGTGGATAGAACTAGAGGATATTATGCTAAGCAAAATTAGTCAATCATAGAAAGACAATTATCATATGATCTCACTGATATGAGGAATTTGAGAAACAAGACAGAGGATCATAGAGGAAGGTATGGAAAAATGAAACAAGATGAAACCGGAAAGGGAGACAAACCATAAAAGACCCTTAATCCTAGGAAACAAATTGAGGGTTTCTGGAGAGGAGGGGGTTGGGGAGGAGGGATGGGTGGCCGTGTGATGACTATTGGGGAGGGTATGTCCTACAGGAAGTGCTGTGAATTGTGTAAGACTAATGATTCACAGACCTGTACCCCTGAAACAAATAATACATTATATGTTAATAAAAAAAATTTTAAGTAAAAAAAATTTAAAAAAAACACACAGTAAATAAAAATGCCATCTCATTTGCTGAAACAATAAAAATAAAAATAAATTTTCTTCATTCTAAATAAAAGAAAGATATGTATTCATTATATGATAATGAATCAATGTTAAAAACTAATTTCCTGTGACCTTAAGGCACAAAGTACTTAAAAACATTATTCTGGATTGCATTATCACTACAAGTATTGTCAGTGAATGGTTAATAAAAAGAAAATAAATATATCTAAAAAAACATAAATTCCATCGACTGTGAGGTATATCTGGATTTCAGACATGTACATATGTGGAAGATGGTGTGTCTTTGAATCAGTGAAGTAAGATATAGTATAAACTTGTTTTATTACCACAGAAACACTCTACGATAGCGCAACTGTGGTTACTAGCCCATTATACAGATGGGAAAACTCAGACACAGAGAGATTCAGCCACTTATTTAAGATCACAGTATCTAACACTTATAAATGAGTCTTAGAAGTATCATGTGTTGGTATGTATGCTAACGTTTATCTTAGCATTTCTTTACCAACTAGAAAGATTGCATTTTTTCGAAGACCGAGAATAGGGGGATTTTTGTATTTAAAATTGTAAGATGCCATGCAAAAAATAGTTATGAGTATTGAAGTTGTGAATAGACATTTATGCTCACTAAAATAAAACGAGGAAGATTGTTTCAATATCTTTATCCCCATAGCTTAAGATATACTTCTAAAAAAGTATCTTATTTTATGACAGATAAGATGTCTGCTAAGAAGCACTTTTTCTCAGAGTGTTCCTCCATCCAAATGCTGACAGCTTGCCTGATTTAAGACTCAGAACAGTAGAAGATGCTCACGTTCTGGGCCACTCTCTGGGTCAGGAAATTCAGGATAACTAGGATATTTGAGATTTTTCAAAAGATAATTATTAACCTGAATTTAATCTACCCAATTTACCTTAACAGAACTGATGTTTCCCAACCGTCCCATCCCCAATATTTTTTAATTGAGGTTTTAATTTTAATTCTATTCTAGTGAATATGCAGTATTGTGGACATCATTGCTCGGTGCTCATTATGATAAATACACTCTTAACCCCCTTCACGTATTTGATTATTGAACTTTCAATCAGTTCTGCTTTCAAATACCCTTCTTCCTCTATAAAAATTCTGCTTCCGGAGCTGTTTTCAAGCATTGGGATATTGCACAGTGTGTTTTAACAATGGACAGTGTTCACTTCATCATCTGCAGGCTTTGAATTTTAAGTCGCATGAAATTTCTGCAGGACAAATTTTTGAACAGTTGTTTTTCAAATGTTCTCAAATAATACTATACAAGTGTCTATGGGATGTGTAATAGGACAAAGGCAGAAGGCGTGCATGCTGCATTATTTGCCAATAAGCGAAAAGGGTAGCTTATGGAAAGCACGGGAAGGCAGGGTACACAGCAGAGAGGAGAAGGTGATGTGAGCATTCCAGTCCCACTTCACAGATGAGGGGACAAGGGGCTGGTGAGGTTGAGGGATGTGCCTCAAGTCACATGGCTGCTCCGATCCCTTGACCCGAGACTGAAATGCTGCAGTCTGGTTCCAGAGACCCTGATGAGAAAACAGTGCTCTTTTGGGTGCGGACAAGGAAGCCCCAAGGCACTGTTGTGGGGTGGGAAGGATCTGCCCAGCCATACGTCTCTCTGGAAGACAGTTTATCAATGTGTGACAATGCAAATGCCTTTTGGTCCCAATTCCACTTTTGATGATCCATATCCATCCAGTGATCGAGAGTGTGCTCAAAGGTACATGAATAAGATTGTTTGTTACCACATTGTTTAAAACATTAGTAATTCACAAACGACTTGAATGTTCAGTAACCATAACCAATAACATTTTTTACTGGCACAACTAATGAACTCCCATAGAAAAAATGCTTAATGGCTTGAGAATCTTTTCATCAGATTTTTATTAGCAGGGGAAAAAGAGTCACAAGAGTAGATGCAGCATAGTCAGTTCTGGCTGTGAATCATGCAGCCCCTCTACTCTGCGCTTCAAAGGAAATGACTACAAAATCATCACAGTATGAGGCCAGATGCTTTGTTGCAAGTAACAAACTCAGGAAGGGTTGCTCCTGCCCTGTGCCATGACCACTGCGGTAGTTAGCTTTCCTGAGGGACCCTAAGATAGCCTCTAGACACTAGCCTATTGTGTAGAATGTGAGCACGATGTAGAACTTTCTCGTTTTTCTCCTTCGGTGACAAGTAGAGGCACCGTGCGTGGGTCTGTCCTCCACCGTGCCTCACAACTTTTGCCAGATCCATTGACAAGTACCGAGGGTTGTTGCTGGACCCAATGGATATGGAGAAGAGGAAATCCATGATTTGGGCTTCAGTCCCCTTTGGCAGTACATGGCCTGTAACCACATGAATGTCTCGGGCTTTGTGAGGACAGGGAGGAAGCACAGGGACGGAGCACAGGGACGGAGCATGAGACCTGGTCCCTGGAGTGGAGATATGCATAAATAAGGCACCAGGATAATCATACAAGGGGGTCTGGAGTTAATGCCCCCATGGAAGGTAGAGGCTGGTAGTGCTGCAGACAGAGAGGGCTGTGGGCAGCCTGGAGAGGGTGAGGAGAAAGGCTGCCTCGAGGAAGGGAGACCGCTTCACTGAGAAGAACGAGTGGTTTGCGGAGCCAGGTTTCAGGGAAGGGTGAATGCATTTCAGGCAGACAACGAGGATGACTCAAAGTGGGACAGTTGGGAGTGGTCAGCTGTCTCAGGACAACCATCTTCAGATGTTTTATTTATTTTCACAGTCACTATGTGCAACAGAAATCCATCATGCTCTCAGTGTTTTCAATATAATAAGAGCTCCTACAAAGCAACAAGAAAAAATATAAAAGCCTGGATGATGGGTGTTTCACAGGATGATTGACAAGATCGGGTGACGGAAATGAAGTAAGGTAGGTAAGTTCCCTACATTCAGCTGCTAAACCCCAAAGTTTAACCAAGTGGGAGATAAGTCTCTTCTGGCGTTTATTATGTCTCCTAAAAATACAAATGGTAAAAGCAACACAGTCGATGAAAGTTGGCAACATGCATCATTCATTATCTCCAAAATGACATCATTGATTAAGTTTAAATTTCTCAATCTTGCCGAGATCAACTCAAAAAACAAAGATTAAACAGTGGAATGGGAAGAAAATTCTTTATGGCTAAGACTAATAAGCTGGTTTAGATGTTCCTCAAAGTTTAATTTCTGGCAAATTCATTAATTAATAAAGAACATTGTGAGAACTAATAATCAGTTAGGCAACGTGTCCATTTTGACAATGTTTCAAGCAAATTTGACTTGTCACTTCTCAGATAAGAACACTAATTATATTTTTTCTGGTTTATTTTAGCCAACCCAATTGAGTGAAACGGAATGCAAAAAGGAAAACAAAATTCATTGTCAGTTTGGGAAGCATATGTGCTTGTTACTGATGAGGCTGCTAGTCCACACTGGGGTCAGAAACACGTGAAGCCCTTCTCTAGCTCGGGCTGATCTCGGCTGGCTCTGGTCTCCTGCACACACAGATGCAGCCCATCCCTGTCCCACCCCGTCACGCAAACTCACGCACACGGGCAGCCCTGCCAGGAGCCCAGGGCTGGTGCTCTCTTTCTCCATGCACTATAGAGGGCTTGCTCGCCGTGCTGAGGACACACAGTAGAGGGTGTGGGTAGTCATCAACACCCACTTGCCCCATTTCCCTTCCCTGGGTTCACCACTGAAACCAGGCCTAGCACATGACGTGTGTAGGCCAATGAAAATGGAGCACAAGTAACATCCCTCACATCTGGATGGATGTTTTCTGAGTGATTTGGGGCTTTGTCACAATCTGTTTCCCTTTGGCCCAGGCTGAGACAGCAGCCGGTATGATTGCCCCGGTATCTCTTAGAGAAGACAAACATGATCATAGGACAGAGCTCCCAACCAGTGCACAACAGTGAACACGGGCAGTAAGACAGAAACCTCCAAGTGAGGTTTGGGACTGCTTGTTACCTCAGCATAACCAAGCCTGGTCCGACTAGTATGCTCAGCAGGGAAAAGGACATCTGGAGGCTCAAATGAGCACTATCCCTACAAATTGGCCCCTGGGTGATAGTCTGGTTGCTAGGTCTTGGAGTCCTACCCAGTGCTTGGACACTTGAACCAAGCCTTTCATCGCAGCCTTTTGCTGAGAGGGTCCTTGATCCTTTCTACTCAGTCATCACAGAATCCAGAATGTTCTCTCCCAGGCTCATCACCTTCCCTTCATCTCATTCCATGTGCCCTCCCTGTCTTAAACTTGGGAAATTTTAGAAGCCCCAGGGGAGGTACAAAGCTCTGCTCTTGTATTCCCCAAACATTCTCTCTGCTGGAGCCCTCTGTATTTCCCTAAGGGATCAGGCTTTTGGAAGTGGACATCAGGTAAGTGTTATTTCTCCATTAGCCCTTTCACATCTTCCCCTAGAAGGAATGGGCACAGAGCCATGAGCTAAGCTACCGGAGCAGAGGGCAAATACCATGTCGTTTAATACTTCTCAATTGTTCTTCTGCCGTGGAGTCTTGAAACTTCTTGTTTGGAATGACACCTACGGTGTGTTACTTAAAGTAACCTTAATTGCGACACACCTTTCTTCTTTGACATTGACTTTTGTTAGTATGTCCTAACCCTCGTGGCCATGAGGGGACTTACATCTACTCATCCAGCAATAAATCAAAAATAGGGCAAGTAGTATTTCTCGAATGCAGTGTGGATTCTGGTTGATGGCAAATTTCACTTAAAAAAAAAAACAACTTTATTAAAGAACAACTTGTTTTAGTTGCATACCTTCTGCCCTTGAGGCATTGTAAATATGGAAATACAGAAGCAAACGACACAACATGAGCAAATATCACGCTGCCAAAGGAACAGCCCAGAAAAGTGTAAGCTCCCTGAGGCGGGACCACACCTACCAGCTCATCATCATGCACCACGTGTGACCAGCACAGAGGACACACTCAGGAAACTACTGTTGAGTGAGGAGTCAATAAAGACTTCAGTGAGTGAACAGAAGGGAGAGAACACTGGTCCCTTGTCTCTTTGGTGAAGATTTCCTATGAGAGCATGGGTTCCAGATGGCCTTTCAAGGCAATGGTGAGAAAAAATTAAGGTCAACTCCATCTTTTCCTCCCATTTTATTTTATTTTATTTTTAAAGATTTTATTTATTTATTTGTCAGAGAGAAAGAGAGAGAGCACAAGCAGGGGGAGTGTCAGACAGAGGGAGAAACAGGTTCTCTGCAGAGCAAGGAGCCAACACAGGAACTGATCCCAGGACTCAGGGATCATGACCTGAGCTGAACGCAGATGCTTAACTGACCGAGCCACCCATGCATCCCTTTTCCTCACATTTTATTTTATTTTATTTTATTTTATTTTATTTTATTTTATTTTATTTTATTTTATTTTATTTCTTTATTTGACAGAGCGAAACACAGCTAGAGAGGGAACACAAGCAGGGGGAGCGAGAGAGGGAGAAGCAGGCTTCCCGCTGAGCAGGGAGCCCGATGTGGGACTCGATCCCGGGTCTCCGGGATCATGACCTGAGCCGAAGGCAGACGCTTAACGACTGAGCTACCCAGGTGCCCCTTTCCTCATATTTTAATCAGTTTACATAGCCATTGTCATACATTTCTGGTTTATTTGTGTACATGTATTCATGGCCTAAATATAAGCCCCATCTGTCAAATTTCTAAGGATGACTGCATCTGAACCTAACTGTGCCCATGCCCACTATCTGTCCCTTTCTCCATCAGAATCACCAGCAGATAAGGCCATCTGATGATGGCCTGATGAAACCACTGAATTCATTTTCTGTCTTTAATTTTGGGTTGGTTCACCGAGAACAATTTAAGTCTCCTTCATGGACAAAGAGGGTGTTTAGTCGGCTGAATCACATCTATGTAAAAGTTTTATAGAATAAACCCACTTGGAAATCTTCTTGTTATGAAATCCAACAACTTTTTGGGACTAACAGAAACATAACACACATGCTTGTGTCTGTGTGTTTTGAGCGCATGTGTGTGTGTGTGCGTGTGCGTGTGTGTACACATCTACAAGATAAGAAAACTTGCCATTTTAGAGAAATGTTTTTTTAATTTGCTCTCTGAAGTGTTGGGCCACGATAGAACTTCATTTATTTTCTAATCTGAAGTGCTTTATAAGAAGAACCTCATGACCGTCAGTTTTGTTTCTTTATTCCATATCTTTTGTGTGACCCATTTGAGCTCAGTTTTGTTTAAAGTCAAATATGTAAAATTTTTTAGAAAATGGCAAAGTAATTATCAGCATACAGGATTCAAAGAAACTATGGTTCATATTTTCTACAAGGGATAATAGAAATTTCACCAACTCTTTTAACAACACCGAAAATTTGGCCTTACACTTGTGGGACTTGTCACATGATACTTTAAATAATCTTGCAAATGTCAGCTGTAATGTTATCTCTCCCTGCTAAGACAATGGATGGGCCTAAAATTAGCTGGAAAAAGGCAGCTGGGTCTATCAGAGGTTCTTCAAGGTAGATGCCAGAAAATCTTGATTAATACCCCCGTTCCCTCTGGAATTAATTTTCAGTTCTGCCATCAGGTGTGTTGATGGAAAGCGGTCATACAATTCTAGTAATTGCCTTGGATTCCTGCGTTGTCCTTCATCAGGGCCTTTAATGAAGTCTGAGCTGTAGCCCAGTGGATGCCAGACTGGAATGCAGGGAGGCTGAAAGCTGACACCGGTTCAAGGGAGCAAAGGGCCAGACGCTAAGGTTGTCTCCATGGCAACCTGAGGATTTTTCCTGGTGATGCATTTACACAGCAGGTTAAAGTTCTGTGAAATTAACAGCTGTTGTAAAAACAGTATATTAAATATGTTCAACGTAGCAAAATGTGCATGCTTCTCTATGGCATTTCATTTGGCGAAATTCTGAAAATGCAAAATGTATTTAAAACAAAATTACCGAAGGGGGGATATTCCCTTTGACAAATCTACTTCATTCTTGTGTTTGAAAGGAAGTATGAGAAAATCATTGCTGATCTTTTTTTTCCCCTGGCATTTGTTTCTTTTTAAATGATCTTTTCATGCTAAAATATCCAAACTATAACCGTGATCCCTCTTTGCGGACCAGTATATCTGCAGTAAGTCACTTGACAGATAAGCTGGGGGAGGGAAAGCAATATGTGAGCCCTGGGACAGAAATCATTTGTCATGCTTCTTATCTGACTTTGTTCTTTTCTACTCGAGGCCTTTTAGTTTTTCATGCTAACTACTTATTCTGACAGGCATTTAAAAAAAGAAACAGAATTTATCAAATGGTCAAAAAATATACTGATTTTTTTATTTAAAAAAATTTTTTTATAGAATTTATTTATCTATTTGACAGAGAGAAACATAGCTAGAGAGGGAACACAAGCAGGGGGAGTGAGAGAGGGAGAAGCAGGCCCTATGCGGGGATCAATCCCAGGACTCCAGGATCATGACCTGAGCTGAAGGCAGACGCTTAATGGCTGAGCCACCCAGGCGCCCCCTATATTGATATCTTTAATAGAAAACTGTTCGCTTTTTGTAAACCCTATGTCCCCAGGTTCAGGGGACTGATCTGCAGGAGGTAAACTGACCTTCATTCCGAGTGAGCAACTTTGTGGCAACTTGTTTAATGATGGACCAACCATCCCAGTTTGCCCCAGGTAAGGGTTTTTTCTGAGACATTGGAATTTCCTGCTAAAACTGAGGCCATTTGGGGAAAACCAGTACCAGTTGGTCACTCTAATATTCAAAAACATTGGCCAGCATCTGTAAATATGTCAAGCTCTACACTAAGGCAATGGGATCCAAAGTCAAATAGTCCTTGGTCTGTTCCCATTTCCCTCAGTAATTTAGTAGAAAAATGTAGTAAATTAACTTTAGCTTCCTACCTCAGTGTGCTCATATCTATAAGAAGAGATGATAAAATGTGGACCTTCATTTATGGGAGTTGTGAGTCTCAGTAGTCTCGAGTAAGTATATGGTGGGACCACTTTCTTTCTGCGGTTGACATCTTGGTTGGATTGAAGTAAGCATCTGCCACCCATCTCCTGCTTTCCTCCATCTCAGTACCAGTAGAGGCTAACATTGACCATGGAAGTCCATTCACATAGTACTCCTCTTGGAGCCTGCAATGGAAAATGGAAAGTCCATATATTTGGCCAACTCATGACAGACCTAGTAAAACCAATCATGTGGCATTTTAATTTCTTCTTTCCATGTGGGAATTGAGCAGAGGAAAAAGAAATCTTTAGACTCTCTGGACACAGGGAATATCTGTTGGGAATATTTTTCTAAACCAAATGAATCAAGATGTATTGGATCCCCAGCTACATTGTCTAACATAGGTCTGGGAAATTCAAAGACACATATTGTCTCCTTGAAGGCAAGTGGCATATAATTGGTTTACTCCATCTGTTTCTGAGTAGGGAAAGGAAGCAGTTAGCAACACTTCTAAAACACTCTCAAAAATTAAAATGGTGATCAAAGGAATGTACATCTTCCATTGTACTCTACCCATAATGATTTTAAGAAGAAAATCCTGGCTGAATGGTCAGAATGGAATTCCTTGTTCAACCACATGGAGTAGAAACTCTGCCCATGAGTATTCATTCATTCACTCACTCATCAGGTATTTATTGAGTGCCCACTGCATGTCAGGCATTGATCTAGAGTGGGGAAGGGTGAGGGACAAGACAAAGATTCTTGCCCTTATGCAGCTTATATCCTAGTGAGGGAGAATAAAGTAAAATTCTATCAACACACAAACATAAATATTTTTTCGTAAGTAAACTCTTTAGACTAGGATCATTATAACTTCTTCATTTCCAACAACTTCTTCAGATGAATTAGATGAGTCTCCCTCAAATTCTAAATTATGGTATCTTGACTAATACTCTAGGTAGAGTTTATTTTCCAGAAAGTTATAATATGCATAATATTGGATAGAACTAGCAAGTAGGTATTAAGAACTGACCTATTAAAATCTGTCTAAAGTTATGCATGTAAGCCCAATGTGGAGCTTATTCCAGTAGAGCTTACTATAGGAGAAATTAAAACTCACCATTTTCTTAGTTAAATGAGCTAGTCTTAGCAAGGTAACCAACTGAGCTACTCAAATGCATTATAGAATTCTAGAACAGAGATTTTGCAGGTTGCTCGGCCCTGATGTGATCATTTCATGTAGTCTTGAAGGTGGCTGAGATGGATTGTTCTTTGCAAACAAGTTCTAGCTGATCTGTGACTAAATTGAGCATATATCACCAGTGGGCACAGGACTGGATGATTTTGAAGAGTCACAGTTCTTAATGGACATAATTGTCTCCATGAAGAAGGCTTCTTCATTTTTCATTCACTTAAATCTCATGGCTGTGCTGGGCCCAAAGTAATGGTAAGTGTGGTCTTCTTTACGGCCTCCATATCTTTAAGCCAGACTTCACAGACTGACCCATAATATCCAATTTACTACTCAAATTATTTTTCCATATATCTCAGTAGTTTTCCAAAAGATCTACCAGAAACTGGAGTATGTGGAAAGCATTAACTAATATGAGTCAACTAATGGATCTTGAGGATAAGTGACTGTATTTAATACCAGATCCTCTGAATAAAAGCTACTACAATGCTTTGTTTATGACAAATGCTGTCTTTTGGACTATGCCTGTGAAGAAAAATAAGGTATAATTTGAATAAACACCACCTTCCACATTGTCAAATATTTTGTAAGAATCTCTTCCATTTGTAGCATGGGTGGGTGATAAGAATTTTCTTGCTTTAAAACAAACTCCATTGTCAAGAGAATTCTATTTTGTTCCTTTTTATAAGCAAAAAAAGAATGGCTAAATGTTTATCCCTTATGAAATAGAAGAAACTATTTTGAGAAAAGAGGAACTATATCTCCTGTATTCTTAAATAGACTATGTTATAAAATTTGACTCCTTAAAAAGAAAATCATGCTGAGAGGACAGCCATGAAATTGAACTGAATGGGCACCTGCCAAAATATCTTCTCCTAGGCTACCTCTTCCCAAGAATGCAGTAGCGTTTATGCATCTGAAAAGCCTAAATGATTTCCACACAGAGCTAATGTTACGGAGGTCTAGTGCAAGTAAAGAGGACTTTGGCCTGTGGCTTCTTTTGGAGGTTTTGTTTGGCTTTAAAATATGCTCTTAGAAGATAACAATGAATAATTTTAAAAAACTAGTTGCTAGATTTGGGAGGGCAGGGATGGAACACGAAACCTGGGACTTGGAAGTCCATGTGTGTCCTCAGATTACCCTAGTGGCTCAGTTTCAGTGTGGAAAGGGACCTCCAGAGGCGGTGTCTACAATCACACCCCTTGGGAGGATGAGACAGACTGCCTCACAGAATCGAGATGGAGCTTCTCAAACTGGCTTTCTCAGTAGTCCATTGGCTTTGTTGCCTTAGGGAAAATCATTGAACTTATCTAGGAGTCTGTTTTCTCCCTTGGAGAAGTGAGAGCCCAAGTCCTTTTCTCTTCCAATACTGTGTTCCACAAAGGCAGGACGGGACCATCCTCCTCTAGGAGGATCCTGGCCACTTGTAGGATCCCGGCACAGAGAACATTCTGCAGCTTCGAAGAGAGAAGCTTCTCCACTCTCAGGGAATCCTTTCAAAATGGCAAAGAAGAAGCATATGGGAGTGCTACTGGATACCTTTCTGATGGTAGATTTAGTACCTTTCTTAATAGGGGGTTTCAATGACCCTTTCAAAGGAGGCCTGAGAAAGCAAGCTTGAAAAGAACATAGGCTGTTTCCTCAAAACCTAATTTTTCCTAAACTATAAGCCTTTTCTAGATGGATTAATTTCATCTATGCAGCACCTTGTTGATTTGAAACATATACAATTGGCCCCTTAATGTCTAATTTGCTCAAGAATTTTTGGATGTAAGCTTTCCTAAGTTTCTAGGAAGCTACCTTGTAGTATAGCCAGTTTCCCAGAACCTAAAACAAATTAGATTAATCATGGTGGAAGCTAAATAAAAGTGCCTTGTTGGGGCCTATTTGGACAAGTCCTAATACTCTCTCTCCTCAGCCAAGAGGGAAAGGTCATCTGGGGGGGCTCAGTTGCCACCCACCCCACACCAGCACAGCGAAGTGACTGCGAGCCTGGGAGACATTTCATGTCAGATCATTCTCCAGGTGTCTAGTCAGATGCAGAAGAAGACCACACGGATGGTTTCCAAAGATTTTTATTTACAGGTAAATGTAGTTTTCCAGCACTTGAGCTCAGGACTACCAAGACTTTGCTGCCCTTAATGATCATCCCTAGTAAGAACTACTTACCCTTCTTGCTGATTTGCTGGTATCTTTCCCACCCAGCCCCTCCCACTCCGCACTCCTGTAATACTCGGACTTCGCGGCGTGTCTGGGCTTATTTACAAGCCCTGGCGAAGGCGTGGACCCGATGGCACCTGACCCTTGATCTGTTGTTGCAGTGGCTTTCTCTTAGAGCTGCACAAACTCTTCCCGCGTGTGGCAGAGCTGCTGGAGGAACTCTGCGCTCTGCCTGTGTTCCTAATCCAGGCTCCCAGCGCGCAGGCACCCAGCCGATCCCCAGGCACTGCCATTTGATCTCACCCGCGCCCTCACCGGCACTGGGGAACTGAAAATATTTACTTTGTGTTGGCTTCATAAAACCGGTAAATAGTAACCTTTGCAGCCCCAAAACACACGCCAAAGGAGTGGACGGGGGAGGGTCCCAAGAGCCAGTTAAGCTTACATGAGGGGGTTTTCTCAGGTTTGTTTTGCCTCTGAAGTGAGTAATAACTGACCAGGGCTTTGGAACCCAATAAAAGTATGATTGGTGCCCCCATGTCCATTGCTAAATCTCTTTTGGGAACTGTAGCTGAAAAGAGTTTTCTGATCATTTTCACTGTTTCTATTACCTGATCGCTCATTCGCTCAAAGAGTCATTTGATAACTTCTTACTGAGCTACCACCATTTCTAGGCTTTATTCTGGGTATTAGAGATTCAGTAAGTAACAGGAAGAATCTCAACACTCAAGAAAATAAGTCAATAGAATCATTCCAAATTGAGACAACGGAAAGAAACAAACTAGGGGGTTTGATAGAGTGTAATTCTGAAGCCTTGGTGACAGGTGATCAGAGCAGGCTTTCCCGAGATGCCAATGTTTGAGTCAAGACTGAAAGGAAAAGAGGCAGGCATGCAAAACCTGGTAGGCTCAGGTTTTAAGGCAGAGGGAAGAGTAAATGCTTCTTAGGGCAAGAATGAGCTTCATAGAATCAAAGAATGGGTGAAGTGTTACAGTCCAGGGGCCAAGTGAATGAAAAGAATGAAGTCGAAGGTAACTGTATCGTTATCTCATTACCGTATTTTTCAAGTTATTGATCCTATTACCATCACAACACTTTTTTATTCTTGTATGTGCTGCTGAATCCTAATCACCAGGAATGTGTATCTGGTGCTTGATATCAGCACATGAATTTCTCTTTTTTGAGTCTTTGTTTCTTTTTCTTTTTAATTTTTTAAAGACTTTATTTATTTACTTGGGAGAGAGAGTGTGTGTGAGAGATCATGAGAGGGGAGAAGATCAGAGGGAGACGCAGACGGGGAGCCCGATGTGGGACTCGGGAAAGACAGTTCAGGCGGCTTGACAACCGTCTGGCACGTGGCCAGAGAGTGACCTGCTCTGCATTCACGGTAATGACATCATGTATTCTCCAGAATCCCAGTCACAGTATGCTGCGACTCTCCAAGTAAGTCGAGAGTCAACGTAAATTGAGTTGACAGTTGGCATCACACAAGATGGCAAGCGTACGGTTAGAGTGTGCTAGACATGGCTGGGAATTCTGTCTCCGCTCTCCCTGCCTGTGTCCCTGGGACAGAAACTTGCCTCCTGGAGCCTCGGCTTAAGGTCAGTTAAATGGAGATTATAACACCTAGTTCCTAGGATAGGTACCATGAGATAACATTTTTTGAAAACTCCCTGGTAACTCTTATGCCTCAGTAAGTGAATCTAATCTGATTAAATTATAATCACAAGCAAATGAAGAATGAAGTGATGGCTTCCGGTTAAAGCACTTGTCATTTGAGTTGGCTAATTTTAAAAAGCGCAGTGTGCTATGGAGGGAAGATGAGCACAAATGCTCTGAGATCATTTCAAGGACAATCACAGTCTGAAAAGAGACCAGCTTCAGCCTCGCAAGGGTAAAGTTGGCCGGGCAGATGGGCACACAGGCAGATACAGCTGGCTCAGGTATGGGCGCCAGGCACCCTGCAATTCTCATGAATTTTGTCTCCCGGTCTCCACCTGTCTCCAGCAGTGTTTGCTGGCACAGTCCTGCCCGCTGTGATTTCATCCTGGGGGCTTTTTAAAGATTCCTTCTGGTTGTTGGTATTACCCATCATAGGAGGACCTTACTGACAAATGCTGTGAATTCTGTTACCACGGGATTTGGCAGGTCAGTTTCTTCTTTTGTAAAATGAGTTACATACGTGCTCTAAAGGATCACTTTGGTTTCTTCAAATTCTAATATTAAACACTTTAAGAATGTAATATCTGTACTGGCTGTTGTATGAAAGGAAATAAGGTTGCCCAGAGAACCTAGTTAATTTCCCCTGTGTTTCTTGAGTCAGCCAGCAGGAAATGGTTTCTCTTTGGATTAAGATATCAGATATCTTGTCTTAGAGGCTTTAAAACATCAACAGGAGTCTTAGGCTCATTTTCCCTCTTAAAGTAGAATTAGTTATTAAAAATTAAAAACAGAAAAATTAAAAATTATCTGAAGGAAGAAATAACAATAGAGAAATATTTTTATAACAAAAATACGCCAAGCTACAATAAAAAAATTTTCATAGCTATGAATGGTGACAGATGTTAACTATCGTGGTCATTATTTCACAATATTATATACAAATATCCAATCATTGTGTTGTACACCTGAAAGTACTGTAATGTGTATGTCAATTACACCTCAAGTTTTAAAAAAGACACATGAAAAACAATGACTATTTGTATATTTCTGTGCAGTGTACATGGCTACCATTACAGCAAGTTTTAAATAATTTCTTGTCACCTTGTAGGACACACTTCTTGCCCCAGTTATCCTTGAATATTTTTCTTCCAATATGTGGATTTTATGTCAAGTTCCATGAAAAATGCTGCTATGGTTTTTTAAAGAATTATGTATTAATTTATTAGACTAATTTAGGAAGGATTTACATCTTCATGATGTTAATTTACTCTCCAGGGACTTGAAAAGTCTTTTCATTAATTTAGGTACATGGTAGCATTTTAACATTTCTTTATATTTTTCAGTAAAGATATTGCTGAGTATTTTGTATGTTTATGTAACTTCATAAATTAGACTATCATTGTATCTTCTAACTGTTTATCTCTATATATGAATTAATGCTATTAATTTTTCAAATTAATGTGTATTAATTTTGTGGTCATCCACCTTATGGAATATATATGAGATATATGTTTATGTATACAGATGTATATATTTATGTGCACATATATCAGAATCTACAACATATAAATAGCTTTCACAAATCAATATGCAAAAATGTAAAACGAAACAGAAAATCCAACAAAGGATAAAAGCAATAAGTTTACAAAACAGGAAGACCAAGTAGCCAATAAACATATGAAAAATTGTTTTACTTCACTAGTGACCAAAGAAATAATATTGTGTCAGTGTGAGAAAGGGGATATCATTTGGTAACAATGTGGTCTACAATACCAGATAACTGTCAAAACTGGGGTCAAGGAGGACCTTCACATTCCTCGTCTGTGACCACTTTGGAGAGCATTTGGCGATATCTGGAATTCTCAGAGCATTTGCACCTCCAACCCATTCTCACCTAGCGATTCTACTTCCAGTTAGAGTTCTTAAAGAACTCGTGCCCGGGGCGCCTGGGTGGCTCAGTTGGTTAAGCGACTGCCTTCAGCTCAAGTCATGATCCCGGACACCCAGGATCAAGCCTCACATCGCTCCCTGCTCAGCAGGAAGCCTGCTTCTCCCTCTCTCCCTCCCCCTGCTTGTGTTCCCTCTCTGGCTGTGTTTCTCTCTGTCAAATAAATAAAATCTTAAAAAAAAAAAAAAAAAAGAACTCATGCCCAAGGAGACATGGCATGAAAATGTTTAGTGAAACAGGATGTGATAGTAAAACCTCTCAAATATCCAAATGTCCATCGATACCCACTGCAGTGGGTGAATAAATGATGATATATGATGGGATACTGTATGGACACCAAAATGAATGAATTTGATTTATAAATGTTGCCTTCAAAAAAACAATGCTGAATAAAAAGCAAATAACAGAATCTTAGATACAGAATGATACAGTTTGTATACGTTTAAAAAAATCTAAAACAATGCTATTCTTTGACCCACAGACATCACGGAGTAACACCGTGGCCGCAGGAACCGCAGGGGAGTCAGGATAGGGACCCACCTCATCAGGGAGAGAGGGATCGAGGGAAGGAACGGCAGTAGAGAGGCAGATAAAAAAGAGAGACTTCAGCTGTAATAGTCTCAGTTCTTACATTAAAATAAATCAGAGCCCAATTGACAATATGCTAGCATGTATTAACTATAAAATTTAGATATGCAGGAATTTCAGACCCTGAGCCTCTCTGACTTTTTAAAACCTAAAAAAAATTTTTTTGTTGTTGTTTGCTTTGGCTTGTGCTAGGTAGCCAGCTGCCCCCTACAGTATCCCCTTGCCAATTTCATGTGTAGGTCACCTGTGTGCCTGTGTGTACACATCTGACCTTTTACTCTTCCCCTCTCTATCTTACTTACAGCCCTATTTACTGCCTACTTAGCACCTCTCACTCAGGAAGCATCCTTTTTGCTTACCTTCTAATTATCTGTCTCCAGCCTCTCCGTTAGAACAGAGCGGTAAGAAGGCGAAGTCCTAGGCTGCCTTCTTCGCTGCACGATGCTAAGCTGGTGAGGAGCAACGCCAGGCGCACAGTAGGGACGCGTCTGTTGAATGAATGAACGCTGTGATGCAAAGCCAAGAGCTATGCTCTTCCTTAGTTCTTCTGTCAGCTCTTGGATGCAACTACCTGCAACATTTTTCAGCTTCCTTTGAGGTCCAAATGAGAAAGTTTTCTGTTCTCAGAAGGGAACAAAGATGAGGTTATACACTCTTCTTTCACTTTTGTATTACTGCAGTTTTCCTACTCTGGAAAAAGGTCTTGGAAAATTACACTAGGACAGAGCTCCAGCTTACTTTCCTTGGCCTCTTTCCGCAGCCCGGGACTCCCTCACATCGTGGAGGCCCGCTTTGCTCAGTAGGTCCCAGAAGATTCTGTAAGCCACTCAAGGGGTCTGTTTCTTAAAAATCCCCAGTAACTCTGCTGTTCTTGGAATATTTAAAAACATATTAAAATAAAATAGCAAGTGGAGTAAGTGAAATGAGTAAAGAGGGTAAAAAGGTACAAACTTACAGTTGGGGCTATAACGCACAGCATCCTAATTATAGCTAATACTACTGTAATTGCATATTTGAAAGTTGCTAAGAGAGTCGATCTTAAAAATTCTCCCAAGGAGAAAAAAAATTGTAACTCTGTGGGGTGATGGATATTAACCAGATATTGTGATGATCATTTCACAACATATATGAAGATCCAATCGTTATCTCGTATACCTGAAACCGATATAATGTTATATGTCAATTGTGTCTCAATTTAAGAAATAAAATGAAATAGGAAACATTTGTAAAAGTTTAATACTGTGATTTTTTTTATCACATGAATATAGAAACCACGTATTTGCTCAAAATAGGTTTGCCCTTATATTATTTTTGTTGTTATTCCTTATTACGTTAAGTGGATATTCCTCAGTTTTCCCACTTACATTTGCATTTTTAAAATCATAGTTAAAGCAAACCCTCAGTATTAAACATTGGATCATTTTTAAGAATAATGCCCTTAAAAATGTGAGCAGTGTCATTATAATAATGATGCTGTCATAATATTTACCCCATTTATCTGAGTCCTCTAAGACTTGTCTCAGAAGGTCGGAATGCGCACCGGATAGAGCTCTATCTTTACAGATGCCAGGGCTACGGTGCCCTGCAAGAGATTAGGATTGTTCTGGCATGACCCTTTGTTTTTAGTATAAGTTGTAAAATCGCAAGTAGAAAAAATTAACATGTGGCTCTTTCAAACTTTCAGGTGTACGGCTATCTCGTTTCCATTGTTGGGACCATCGAGATGAACGTTTCTGAAAGATTCTGTCTAGAAATCTCCTTCAATAGAAGGGAGAATAGACCAGTCCACTTGCAACCTGGCCCGAACCCCTGAGCGTGAGGAAGAGGCCGGAGCAGAAGGGCCATTTGTCTTTGTTATTAGGAAATAAATCAACCTTTGTTTTCCTGGCCAAACTCAAGGAATGTCATTATTACCAAATAAATTGTGTCCTTACAAATCAATCAAGCCACCTTTCATTTAAATGTGAATCACTTTAATTGTCTGGGCTTCAAACTTGATTCCACCCCATGGAAACAAATGATGAGAGATACAGATCATTCAAACTTTACCTTTGGTCCAAAATTTTCTACAAAAGCAAGTTTAAAAAAAAAAAATCTGTAGATCAGTCAACAAACGAACTCATCATTCAATATTCTGTCTTAGTGAAGGAGTCATTGCGAAGCTTTCTTAGTGTGACTGCAGAATCAATGTGGCAAAAAGTCAAAGGCTAGCTTTCTCAAAATATGGCAAAAATGACATGCTAGAGATACTGTGAATGAGGTATTTATGTCTGATTTTGCTTTGCATATTTTAAAATCTTGTGTCCTCCGCTGATAAGAAGAAAACAGTTCTTATTTGGAGAAACTTCCCTAAGGACTTGGAGGCAGAGTGAGTTGATTCAGTTTCAGTCTACCTTTTGCTGAGCAGAGAGACTTTCCATCTAAAACAACCCTAGGTTTTAAGTTCTGCTACGGGCATTTTTTCATAGGGCCGTAATTTCATTAGTGTACAGTTACAAGGAACGGAATTGTGAACTAATGAGGCTACTCAGCCTGAAGACTGCCCCATTCCCCTCCGGTTCTCACACTGTCCTTTCTCTGTGACCTCTCTCCCACCTCTGACCTCCTCCCCAGTTTTCACCCTTGCTTTAACAATTGATTTATGATGGGCCCATGGAAGGGTCAAGCCCACTTTTATGGTTTGCTTAAAATATTTCTTTTAGAATGAGCATCAGAAGTGGTCTTCAAGCCCTGCTAACCAGTTTCCCCAAGACCTCAAAAGAGCCCCCTTTACTGCCTGCCCATCACTGCACCTTATTTATATCTTTTGTACTTGTGAAGAGAAACTCATTAAATAAGGCAATTTTGAAACTTTTACTGAACTGAGTAACATATAAAAGATGTGTGGGATTGAGCTCCCCCTCCCCCCCAGCGAGAATGTCTATGAATACAACATATATAACTCAGGGGTAGGGAGGTGGAAGGAAGAGAGAAGAAAAAGCCACTAAGAATAATTCGAAGACTAGGAGTATTTCTTTTACAGGATTTAGTTTTCTTTGGCTGTGACAACCGCTCTCTGCTAGCACTAAAGCCTGCAGATCTACTGGGGACATTCTCACATTCATTGTCTCCACAGTAAATATCACCCTCTTGTTTAATTCGACTTCCTGTTGTTGTTTCAATATACTAAATAATCGCCGAATTTTAGGAATGCTTTTAATGATTACTGGAACAGCTTTTTTTTTTTTTTTTAACATTCCGAAGATTCCGAAGTTAGAAAACGATTGGAAAGCTGCAGGACCATTTATTTTTAAATACATACAAACTCTGAAAGACCAAATAGCCCCTAAAATCAGGAGGGTTTAAACCAAGAGTTTCGGCCTGAAAGTGAATACAACCTTAATGATCTAATTTGGATCTTAACATTGGACTGCGGACGGCTGTGATGCATTTCCCAGCTTGGTGAGCTTGCGTTAAATAACACCCTATGATGCTTCTAAAGATGGTTTCCCCAAACTTATTGATCTCCCCCTCCTCGGTCATTAAAAATGTGATTTATTAGTCCGACATTTTTAATAGGGCAAAGCTCAGAGGTTTATTGCAATGGCTTTCCCACTTCTGTGTCGCCTTCGGCTGCTACCAGGGTAGGCTGCTGTCCAGATAACTACACCACTTTCCAATAAGAAGCAGCTCTTTTTAAATTTTTTTTTTGAACTAAATGGCAACCTCTACGTATTTAAAGTGTTTTACACCTATGACATAGCAATGAATTAATTTTTCCCATTTCACCCCACTCTTTCATGTACCGCGAGGTGCCCCCCCCGATTAAATGCCTTCATTTCCTTAGTGGGAGGCTTGGCAGGACGCCAGAAGTGAGCAAGCTTGAACCCCAGGGTCTGCTGCTAGGAGCCTGTGTGAGCTGAGACAAAAGGGTAGGTCTCTGACCCACTGCCTTCCTCAGCCAGGGAAGGACGCACCACGAGCCAGCCGCCTCTCATGCATGAAATAAAAAATCCAGCCATCTGAGGGTCATTGACCCAGTGTATGAAAATAGGACGCATGAAGGGACTGTGCTCTATATCCTAACTTCCTGGCTTTGTGGTCATGAATCTTCATGAATGGGAACACATCTGTGTGCCTACTATCAAATTTAGATTCATACTTCTGGATTCTGGCTAGTACCCAGCAGTACTTTTAGGGGTGGGGGCAGAGGGTGAGTAGAGGGTCAGCCACAGCAGGGGGTATTCAAATGAACCCGTGGTGAGGGGCTGGATCCTGCCCTGGATATGAACCTTTGGTCCCCCTAGAGCCATGTGGCTCCCTTTCCCCCAGTCCCTTCCAGTAACACATGTCCGATTTGCATGTATTTTATTCCGAGGAGGAGGAGACATGAAGTTTTTGGAAAGAAAGAGCTATGGTTCTTTTGATCACAGTCTATGTAATTAGTCACCATATCGTGACACAAACCTAGAATATCAGCTTCATGTCTTTCCCAGGGTGTTTGAATCAGCATCTTTTCTTACCCACTCGCTTTAACTGGGGCGCCGGTAGGCAGTTAGAGACACGGGGAGGGGAGGGGTACTGGACCCAGGTCTGCATGACTATTCTCTCTGCCAACCAGAAACCGCTGCACTTGACGTCTGCTAAGATGTGTATGTTTTAGGGTCCTAGGGCTGCCCCTGAATTTTTTTGACTAACGCTTTTGAAGTGAAAATGTGGGACCTGTACTTCTTTTATGGTGGATTATAAAATGCCTCCTGTGTTTTTGCCTTCCATGCTTCACTTTCTGTTTCTATTCCTTCTGGCAAGTAAACATCATCAGCCGCTGCCCTGGGGACGCAGATGCCGAGCAGCCTACCAGTCCTATAGGGTGATGGGCCCCCTCAGTGGGGTTCCTCCCAGAGCCGACTGACCATGGAGGTCCCCACATTTCAGGAGAAGTCCCAGTTATTGATCAGCACCCCCCTTTCCATTCTGGAAAGTGTGCTGATTTGGATTGGAGCAGGTGGCTCAACTGTACAGGTGCGTGTCAGAGATGTGCCATGGGAGTGGAGTCCCCCTGGGACTCATCTTCTCAGCCTTGGTGGGGAAGTGTGGCCGCAGGGGTGGGGGGGGCGCGCTTCCTGTGTTCCCCTCCAGTAGACCTGTGCTTGATTTTTGGCTCGATCAGCATTTTTTTTAGGTACATAAACTTGCAGACGTTGCTTCCACTCACTGAGCCTCCAGATGCTCACCTGTGAAATGGGATAAATGATAACCATTCATAACAAACGATGAAATATAAAGTGCCAATATCAGTGCCCGTGAGTAAAAACGAAGTTGATATTTCCTTTCCCTTATTCCTGCCTCTTACGTGTAGCGGCAGGATCTTTCCATTCTAAGTTAGGCCTCTCTGCGTACAGAGCGATGCTGAGTGAAGTTCCGAAGCCCGCGGTGTTGCGCAGGTCCGAGGGTAGGCTTCTGTTTCCGGTCCCCCCACTGACTCGGTCCTTGCAAGCGGTTTGCAAACTGTCCGAGCTGTTTAAGAAGTCTGTATAATAGTGATGGTGAGAGCAACAAAGAAGATTGAGACATTAGTCTTTTTGCCTTTTTAACAAAGCAAGTATTTAGCGATCGCTTTTTATTAAATTCCACTACTTGTGCCTGAAGGTAATCTATGTGAATTAGAAAGAGAAGAGATGCTTCTTGACCTAAAGGAATTTGAAAGCTAGTTGGAGAAGTTAGAAATAGACCCAAATGGCAGGACCTGGGTGGCTTGGTCATTCAGCGTTTGTCTTCGGCTCAGGTCATGATCCTGGAGTCCTGGGATCGAGCCCCACATCCGGCTCCGGCTCAGAGGGAAGTCTGCTTCTCCCTCTCTCACTCCCCCTGCAGTGTTCCCTCTCTTGCTGTCTCTCTGTCAAATAAATAAAATTAAAAAGATTTTGTTTATTTATTTGACAGAGAGAGATCACAAGTAGGCAGAGGGGCAAGCAGAGAGAGAGGAGGAAGCAAGGTCCTGAGCAGAGAGCACGATGCGGGCCTCGATCCTGGGACCCTGAGATCATGACCTGAGCCGAAAGCAGAGGCTTTAACCCACTGAGCCAACCAGACGCCAAAAAAAAAAAATCTTCAAAAAAAAAAAAAAAAAAAGACCCAAATGCTGCCGGATATCTCAACTCTGGCACTACGGACATTATGGGACAGATAATTCTCTGTCAGGGGCTGCTGTCCTGCGCTTCGCAGGGAGCTCAGCTGCATGCCAGGCCTCTACCCACCACGGGCCAGTAATGCCAGTCACACCTCCCGCGTCTGCTTGTGACAATCACAAATGTCTCCGTTAATGCCAGCTACGTCATTCACAGGGCCCGTGCAAAATGAAAATGTAGGTCCCTTATTCAAAGAGTAGGGAAGATGTGGCATCAAAGGTACTAAAATATGCCGATTTTTTCCAGGCTTTCTCTCTGGATTTGTCATGATGCTTTTTAAAAAGATTTTATTTATTCATTTGAGAGACACAGAGAGTGCATAAGCAGGAGGAGGGGCAGAGAGCGAGAGGGAGAAGCAAACTCCCTGCTGAGCAGGGAGCCTGACGCCAGGATCCATCCCAGGACCCCGACGCCAGGATCATGAACTGAGCTGAAGGCAGACACTTAACTGACTGAGCCACCCAAGGGTTCCTGCCATGATGCTTTAAGAACTTTGCTATTTGGTGCCATTCTAACAAGAAAATTCAAACTTTAAATTATTAGCATGGATTTCACTGTTTATATTGCAGAATATCCATTTTAATGCAAATATAGGAGCCTTTATATCATATGCAGAAACACTGAAATTACACTACTCATATTTCGCTCCCCCCCGGAATAGTGACCATACTGCACAAAATAACACACACATTCTAGTCACACTCTACCTGCTGAGGAAGGAAGGTCAGAAGCAGAAGGAGTTAGGAGATTTTAGCTTTTTCTTTCTTTCTACATCATCACTTGTGGTGTAAGTGGGAGGCTAACACAGGGAAATAACATGAACGAGAAAGGATATGATGGGGTTTTTGGTCATTTGTGTTTCTTGGAATGCCATTGACAAGACTCAAAGCAAGCTCTGGTTCAAACAGAAAGCGTGGCCTTCTGGGGCTGCACCTGCTTACTCAGCCATAGGTAAAGCACCCAGAACTTGTACTAGCTTTGAGTCTGGCTGAACACCTACTCGAGGTCGGCTCACAGAATTCTGTGCTCAGAGGGCATCTCAAATCTATACATGAACGGGGTGCCAGGGAAAGACATCCACACATTCTGCACGTATCCTTTCTGCTCATGCGCAAGCTCCATTGTCCGCTTAGACCTTACGTACAAAGCACAAGTTCAAAGATAAAATTCTCAGCAATTGTAAACAGTGACAGCAGAGCATTAAACCAGGAGCAGGGCCCTTCTGAACCTGCAGCCCAGTGCAAATGCATAGGTCACACACTCATTGAGCAGGTCCTGGTCACCAGACCTTGCCAACTGTTTCCTAGGGAGCAAGATAACCCAGGGATGGGAACCACCGGGGTATAGTACACAGTAGGCTATGCTTAAGACCATGGCGAGGGGCGCCTGGGTGACTCAGTTGGTTAAGCAACTGCCTTCAGCTCAGGTCATGATCCCGGAGACCTGGGATAGAGCCCCACATCGGGCTCCCTGCTCGGCGGGAAGCCTGCTTCTCCCTCTCTCAATCCCTCTGCTGTGTTCCCTCTCTAGCTGTGTTTCTCTCTGTCAAATAAATAAAATAAAATCTTAAAAAAAAAAGACAAAAAAAATATCATATGAATTTTAAGTTTGTTTTTTTTTCTTTAAAGATTTTATTTATTGGACAGACAGAAACACAGCCAGAGAGGGAACACAAGCAGGGGGACTGAGAGAGGGAGAAGCAGGCTTCCCGCCGAGCAGGGAGCCCGATGTGGGACTCGATCTTGGGTCTCCGGGATCATGACCTGAGCCGAAGGCAGTCGCCCAACCAACTGAGCCACCCAGGCGCGCCGGATTTTAAGTTTTTAAAGGAACAATAACATTAGGTCAAGAATCTAGGCCATGTTGAGGCTTTGGCATGAATATCGGGTATAAATATTAAGTTGAACTATGAATATGAGAAAAGAAGTGGACAGAGGTAAGCATCATTTCTACACCTTTGAGAATTCTCTGCTAAGCATAAACACTGCTGGATGGACAGAGGATAAAATGACGATTCAAGATAGTCTTGTTTAAACCTCAGCTTCTTCCCTGTACCTGTCTGCACTTCTGTTTATTAATCTATACCAGTGATAATAAGCCCCATGCTATACTCTCACCGGCTGCATTGAGTGACTTAAAGAAAGCAGTGTGTGAGGAAGTTTTACTGACTACAAAATGCGTATGATTGTTTGATAGTCTGTTCTTACTAATCACATCAGAAGGATCTGAACACTGACTTGGGTAATCAGTTGCTTTCTAGACCTTCTCCGAAAAGACGAGTCGTAAGTATTGGTCAGGATTCGTAATGCCGATTGCTGTAACAAACGTCAAATCTCGGTGGCTTAACACAAATATGTTTATTTTTCCTGTGTGTTCCCATCTGATGCAGGTCAGATGACCCTTCTCTGTGACCACCCTCCGAGCTGTGACTCAGGGACCCAGGCTCCTTCCTTCTCACTATGACTCCATCCTCACATTTAACTTCCACAAATGCTGTAGCACGGAAAGAGAGGACGTTTAGAAGTTCAGGCAGCGGATTTCAATGGCCAGTCCTAGAAATCGTGTCCATAACATTTGCTTACATTCTTTTGCCTGGAATGCAATCTAATAATGGCTTCAAACTAACAAAATTCCTTTTCACACTGTTTGCTTTAAGACGCTTGATGCAACATGTGAGAATACAGAATGTGGTTTATTATCACTGGTATAGATTAAGTCTAATAATGGCTTCAAACTAACTTATAAAGGAGACAGCCTTTCTGTGCGCCCTTAAAAAAGGAACGATAAGTGGTAAGAGCCTATCTAGTCTCTGCCACATTTCCAGAATAATGCGATGGCCTAATATGGGGTCAGAAGTCTTACTCTTACTTCTCTCTAGAGTAAGCCTTGCCAAGGAGAATCTGAGGAGTCATTGCTTATCACCTTAAGAAATGTCAAGTTAGATTTGAGTTTAATCCCACACTCTGTCTTCCTAGGTGGGTAAAGCACTATGTGTATTTGGGCAGGCTTCAGGGAAACATTTATTTAGATATCATTTGATTATATTAATGAAATCAACAACAGTGCCTATGCATTTGTAATATACAGTGGGCATAGAGCTAGGCATTGTGTGAAGACCAGTACATACACATACACACACATACACACACACAGCCCATATATATTTATCAGGCCCCAACCTCTTATCCCAACCCCTAGTTCCAGGAACTATAAAAAAGCTGGGAAGTCAAAATTTGCCCCCATAAAATAACAGTGAACAAAACTGGGAAATCCACAATTAAGTGCTGAATCTTAAGGTTCTGACTATAAAGCAGAGGTTTCAAACTCTCAGTCCAGCTATTGAATTGATCTCATTCAGTTTGGACCACACAGTGTTTTGTTTTAAAAGTCTGAATGGTCATTTAAAAAATCAGATTTTATTGCAAAGTTTTCTTGGGCAAATAGAAAACCTGGCAGCATTGGGCTGACACTTTCCCATGGCATCAACCAAGAGAGCGATGGGGTGGTTGGCCCACTGAGCTGCGGCATGCCTCTCTTGGTCACGGTGGGTCCCCCCACCCCTGACGGAGGCCCCACAGTAGGGAATCACTGATTCCCACTCAGGTGATCACAGTGTTGTTTCCCTCTTTGTTAAGAAATATTTCTCTGTAGAAATTTGCGCAAAGAATACAAAAATGTTTAAGAAACCATCTTTATCATAAAAATTAGGAAATAAAAACCAGAACAAGAAAATCTCGAGTTTCACAAAATATGGGAGGTTGCTATTTCTTTGTGCAACTGAAGGATGTTCTTAAATGTTTACTAACGCAAAAGAGTGTGTCTGCAACCAAATACTAGAACCTACACCTGCTTCCCACTATAAGTCTGGACTGATAGATGCTTTTTTTGTTTGTTTTTTTTTAAACAGCTTCTCAATATTTTACCTCCATAGTATGATGTATATTTTACAAATTTCACCCATAAAAAGTGTACAATTCAATGGCTTTATTAAACTTCTTGAGATGAGCTGCCATAGCTACAAGCTGAATGGTAGAGCGTCATCCTCCCTGCAGAAGTGCCCTTGGGCCCGTGTGCAGGCATTCCCTGGTCCCACTCCTAGCCCCAGGCAATGACTGCTGGGCTTCCACGGTCCATCTGTCACACAGTCTTGTCCTCAAAGCACGCTCAGAGGCCCAGAAGGTATTCGGAAGAGAAGGGCACCATTCCAGTCTGACACAAGAAGGACTCCGTGGTGAAGGAGATGAGATTTGGACAGTTTGTAAAAATGGTGGCAAAGGAGAAAGGTATTCGGGGGCAACCATCACTTTTTGCTTAAGATTTCCTTCAGATTGGATGGGTAACCTTTCTTTAAATTTGTGATAGGAAACCTGAAAGTTTAGGAAAAAGTACAAATTGCATGATACAACTACACTTAGCCTTTTCATTGGTTATTATAGATAAAGCAATAAAAATGGGTAATATACAAATCAAACGTCTCCAGGTGTCCTTTTCTTCTCCTCTCCACCCAGTGGGGAATCAGCGGTCCTTGAAGACCCAAAGGGAGTCATCGATCTTCATAGAACAATGAGAGATTCCACTAACACCCAAGGGGTCTCGTCACAGGCCTCAAAACACATACTTTGTTTCCCACACTAGGCAAGTTTTCGAGTTTTTTGGCTGGGACATTTCCTGTATTTTTTCTTGTGCTATTCAGTTCTTGTCTTTATAGAATTCAGTTTGACATGTGTTTACCAAAAATACCTAAATACCTATTCCTTCAGTGTTTAGGGACAGTTATAGTTTCTTAAACATTTTTGTATTCTTTGCGCAAACCTATATGTTCTACCACTCCTACAACAGATGTTTAACAAAACTTCCAGAAGAGTGAATGTCATTTATGAAGTACATTTAAGGATTATAATTCAGTGATTCTATAGTTTTAAATGCAGTAAAAATAAAATGAGTTGACTGAGTCAATATGGACATGATTTAACCAGGGGCGTTCTTCGTCCTTGCAACTAAGACCACTGAAAGATCCCCAAAGCAAGAGGTGGGGCTGCTCATTTTAAGATCTTAACAACTGAAGCTCATCAACAGTTCAACTTACCCTTTGCTCACAGCTCCCATTTAATCAGTTGAACAAGGAAGTCTGGACCAACTATTTTTCTATTGCTTCTGGGTGCTTTGTTTTGTTTTGTTCTTTTGTTTTTTCCTTTGCTTTTTTCCTCTTCCTATCTCGGTGTCCCTCTGCGGCTTTATTTGTGACTGTCTACTTTTCCCATCCCCCCTGAGTCCCTCCATCTCTTGCTCCCTCTCCCTCCCTTCTTCCCACTGTCTCTGTCTCTCTCCCCCCTCTTCTCCCAGCATCTCTGTCGTGGCCTCTGTTTGGTCCTTGGTCTCTTGCCTTTACCGCCTGAGCACCCTCCAAGTTCAAGGACATTTTCAGAGTGCCTGCACTGGCTTGCCTCATGTGGCAAGCTCAGGAAGTCATTTGTGGGTTCAAAAATGGGTCATCTGAAACATTCAGACAGACTTTAACTTCCCATAGAGATATTTCTGCATTAAAATGGGGGGAAAGGCAAAGAAAAAAATAGTAAATTCTCCATATAGAAAGACCGAAATGTTTTAGAACACATGGAAATGCCACATGATAAAAACTTAATCTTTGCTTTGACTCAAGCAGAATTTATTTAACAAAGGCTATTGCCTAGGAAAGAGTCTATATATTGAATGAGGGACTCGGTATGAAAGTATGTAATTCATCCTCTTTTTTGATGTTTCTCTCTCAGAATACAAGGACAACACTTTTTTAAAATTCTACAAAATCATTCTTTCAGGGTCAGATTATAACTCGATTGGAGAAAATACAATCTAAACAGGATTTATCTTCAAAGATTTTTCTCACCCACATCTGCTATTCTTATATCAAGACTCTTTGAGACCTTGAAGAAAAAGAAAAGGATTTTGAAAATAAATGTATCTACCTGGGGGAAAATAATTCTACAATTGTCGCATCCTCACCCCACAAGACCATCCCCCCAAAACCCTCCAGCTTTCCCACTCATTAATTAGTCTGAGGTTTCTTCCGTGTTTCGTTTACAAAGCCACTTAAACCCACGTACCCATTTAACATATTTATGACCCCAGTTTTCTTTCTGTTCTCTGAGACTGTACCGTAATTGTTCTCTGGACCCAGGGACTGCAGAGAGCCTCCCTGCTGAAAAGACACAACATAAAGAAGGAAATGAATGTGTGCGGGTTGAATACCTTCAACAAAACGACTGGGTGCATTTTGGCCCCTGCCCCCCCCTCCTCCCGGGGTCACTTTAATTGAGTGGAGCCTCACCCTCTATTGAGTGTATGGGAGACTATTAACTCTTAACAACGCGTCTCTCAGGTTATTTATTTATTGCTTAAATGATTTGTTATTGCTACTTGAATTTAATACACCCTCTGGGAACCAAGATGGCAGCATCATGTTACAGAAAAACTACAAGTTATTTTAAAACTGTAATTGACGTTTTATGAGAGCCATAAAATCTTTCTGAACAAATAGCTTACCATTAGTCAGAAACTTCAGCAGGAGATCTGTAAAATCAAGGATATGGTAGAATAGTACTGTACGTGAGTGTGTGTGTGTGTGTGTGTGTGTGTGTGTCTGCATTCGCGCAGGGAGGATGGGGCAGGAGGCAACCAGGGGAAATCCTGATGATTATTCTGCATGGCTTCCACGTGTCTTGATTTAAATCATCACACTTCGAAGTCACCTGGGTTTGGGAAAGAACACATGGGATTCCCGAAGAACTGTATCCCATGAGCACATTTCAAGTGACCCCCTAGGGTCTTTCTGTTTTTGCTGCTAACTGAGACCACCTCCTAGGCAGACACGGGCGCAGCTCACTCACGGTGGCCATGCTGCTGGCCTCGCTGGGTCTGCAGTTACCTGTTAGAACATCATCTCCCTGTGACAGCCACCTGAAGCTTTTTCAGCCCTTCCTAAGAGCTGTGAGAACCCATCACGGACAGGTCTGGACTACCTCTTTTTCTGAGCCAGCAGAGCTTAATAATTGTAAGATCACTTTGAGATAATAGGCAAGGCTTTAGCTGAAAATTCACAATTCTGAAAACAGGGTGTGCCCATGTTCTCTTTCACGGGATCCCCCCACTCCAGGATGGAGGGTCCCCAGGAGTCTTGAGTGTTGGCTACCAGTGTTCATAGATGCATCCCCAGGAACTGTCTTTGGCAAGAGTGAGGTTGCCTGCCCAAAGTAGCCCAAACCCACTGAAAAGGTACCCTAGCCCAATTCTCTTGCCTTAATTCAGGACAACTCTGAACGGCCTCCCAGGTTCCAGAACTACCTGAGGGATCAGCTTCGGATTCGTTTGCAGCCACATCTATGATAGTCCAACTTCTCCCTCTGCCCCCTCCTGCTTCCCTCGCCCCCTTCCAATGTTGATCCTGAGCACGCCCCGGGAAGCCTCCTGCACACTCAGAGTGTGTTCCCAGGAGAACCCAACCCAAGCCAGGTGTTCGCTTTGCCTTCACTGACTCTTCAAGCCAAGGACAGACTATCCACCAGCCCAGGAAGCTCCAAGGTCATCTTGTAAATTGCACAGGAATGTATCTGTCTGGCTTCTAACTTTTTTTTTGCTCTGAGCTCCTCCCTCTTTCGGCTCAGCTCCGAAACCCCCCGCAAATCCTATTCCTGGCCCCCACACTCCAGTCCCTTTTTTCTCTTGCTTATACTTTGGCTTTCCAACGGGTTTTGACTCTGAGTCCCCATGCCGGAGTTTGAAGGTGATTTACGTAGCCAACAGTTCCAGATAGAGAGGAATCCAACCTGGATGCCAGTTCACTTAATGCTGGTTAACCTGCATGGGCAATGCTGACCTCCCTTCCCCACCAAGACCTCCATCACACCTGCTCTGCCAATATTTTGAGGCAAGCACGCTGGACAGATGACATCAGGGGCATTCACAAAGTGACATGCTACATATGCTTCTCTTGACAGGAAGCATGATGGTCAGATCTTGTTGGGGCAGAATTATAAGTACTAGCGGTGTACTGGGTGTTACACAGAACACAGCAGAAAGAAAAACTGAATATAAGTTCACAGGCACAGAAATAAGCAGCATCACCCAGGACTTCAACTGGATGTGCCCGGCTGTGTAGAAGAATGCATGCAAAATGAATTTTAAAAATTAAGTGAGACACTAACTTCCTCCCCTTCCCTCACATAAACACACAACCTTCCAAACTGCATTCTCTGGACTGCTGTGTTCTGATTACTCTTCTTCAGCAGGGAACTGCTATATCCAGGAAGGTCCCTTTCACTCCCCAAGACCTCTAGTTATTTGAAAGTTCTTTTGAGGAGTGTTTTGGAATGGACCCAGACTTGTGTGAATCGGGACTTGTAAGACACGCAGACACAGAAATGACAGACCTGAAGGAAGAAGTCTCAGTGATCCCTAAAGTTAGGCCACGCAGGGTCGGTCAGGAGGCAAAGGGAGGGAGGGGACCATGTGGGCTAAGCCTCTACTGTGGTTTCCACAGGAAGGATCCAGCAGCGTGAGCAGGTTTAGGTTCTGGGGCATGGGTGCTGTCCCTAGTGGTCTGGCACCTGACTCTGGGATGGTTAGAGCAGCCGGATGGCGGCCCAGAGGGGGCGAGACCCATAACGCCCCATAAAGGGGGTGGTTGGGGCGCAGACTCTGAATTGGTCAGTTTGCCTCTGAAAGCCATTCAGTCGTTTGCTGTGTCTAGGAATTAGCCAGTTCAGGGAAGGGCAGTCCTTCCAGGGCCCCGGAGGTCAAAGCACCAAATACAGAAACTGGAAGAGGTAGTTATTATAAGACGAGCTACAACTGCCTCCTTGTCCTCTCTACCCAAAGGTCCTAGTTCAGCCCTCGGGTGCTGTGCAGTATCCCCTGGGAATTCCCTGACTGGCTCCTGGCCGCGTCAAGACCACCATCTTCCTCTCTCCGCTCCGCCTTCCCCTCCTGCGTCACGGCTGCAAACCACCTCCCAAACTCGTCTCATTTGAGAGACACCAGTCTGTGCTTTCCTTCTCCTGTAGTCTGTGCATCACGCAGCATGCAGCTGGGAACCTCCTGTGTACTGGTTAATGCATTTTGAACACGTACAAGTATATCTATCGGCTATGTTCTTAGATGGGAATTGTTTGCTCCAGGGAAATGGGGATTTGTGATCCTATAGAGATCGAGAAATTTCCCACCGTGGATGTTACTTCTTGCTTTGTTCTTAATGTATTTTAAGAATATATTCTACATGTAGTAAATTAATGTGGATAACCAATCATTTTCCTAGCTGTTATTTCAATAACATTAAAATAAGAAATAGCAAAAGTAAACTTTCCTCCCATAGTTCCCTGTTCTTTTTATACATTTTGCATAGATGAGATATAATAGTGTTCATTCACTCCATCCCACTCTGATAAAATAACTATTGCCCCTTTATTGTCTGAAAAAGCAATCCCAAGTCATTAAGAATCTGTGTTAATGAGAACTATAAATACCGTAAGTATTTTTGGTTAAATGAAAAATGACAGCTATAGAAAAGGAGTAGACAAGTCAATATAGAAAAAGAAAAGATGATGAAGAAATGCAGAATATATATAGCAGCTACAATATAAAATACCTAGAGAGAAAGAAAAAAATGATAAGACAACTCCAGGAAAAAACTAGAAAAGTCAATGAATAAAAGTCACTGGCCTGTTTATTGTCAGGGTAGGCGGAAAAATCCAAAGTGGAGTGTCGTGATTTAACATTTATAAACAACAGTAAGAATTTATAATATTCACATCTGAAATTTTGCACTGAAACACTCAAAGCACCTAAGGAAAAAATAAATATCAAGGGAAAGTACAGATAATAAGACACATTTCCTTTGAGTTAGAAACTACTGAACTATTGCAAAAATATTTGCTGTGTTGGAAGAAGAAACATTCTTGACTTTCCGATTTGGCCAGCCAGCCCCCGTGATGATCAGCCTTTGAAATGCCATGATCTTGGGGAATTTCCTGCATGGCCAAAGGGTTCAGCCTTGGTATTTGACAGTTCCTCTGCAGGACGACTAATATATGGGTAAAATGTTTATTTTTTGAAGCTTAACTCTTTGGGCATCTTGAAGACTGATTTTGAACTCCTCTTTGGTTTTTTGTTTTGTTTTCTGCTTCTATCTTAAAATCTCTTTTTTCTACTGGGGAGCTGCAAGACAAAAGTACATCCGTTTCACATTCCACATAACACTTGGAGGTGTGCGTGTGACCTGTAACATCAGAGTGGGGGGCGGGGAATGGAGGGAGAGGACGAAGCGGACTGCACTCAGCATGGAGCTCCACACGGAGCTTGAGGAGACTGTCTTGTCTTCCTCAATTTCTTTCATAAGTACTTTATAGTTTTCTGAGTACAGATTCTTGCCTCTTTGGTTAGATTTATTCCTAGGTATCTGATGGGTTTAGGTGCAACTGTAAATGAGATCGACTCTTTAATTTCTCTTTCTTCTGTCTTGCTGTTGGTGTAACTGATTTCTGTGCATTGATTTGATATCCTGACACTGTATTGAATTCCTGTATGAGTTCTAACAGTTTTGGAGGGGAGTCTTTTGGGCTTTCTACATACATATCATCTACAAAGAGAGAGAGTTTGACTCCTTCTTTGCTTATTCAGATGCCTTTTATTTCTTTTTGTTGTCTGATTGCTGAGGCTAGGACTTGTAGTACTATGTTGAATGGCACTGGTGATGGTGGACAGCCCTGCCGTGTCGCTGACCTTAGGGGAAAAGCTCTCAGTTTTCCCCATTGAGAATGATATTCGCTGTGGGTTTTTCATAGATGGCTTTTATGACATTGAGGTATGTGAGGCCTTCATTTTTATAATCAGTATAGGAGGCTCTCAAAGACACTATCGTATAGTTCCTTCAGTTTCGCACAGCGCCATTACTCCTGGATTGACAAAAATACTTGGTTATTTTGGAGAAACGTGTTCATGGTTCAAGAGATTAGTGTATTTTGTCTTGAGTTCTCAAACTTCAATTCGGGGCTCTGTCTGCTTTGGGATATTAGAGATGCTTTCTTTTGTTGAGAAGTGTCCAGAAGTGACATGAAGCTGACTCTATATAGGATCTTAAACACGTGTAGATTTATGCCACGACTTGAGGCATTCCTTCACTTTCCTTGAAAGAAGATACAGGATGTTTCTATAAGAATGTTGGTGCATAAAATGCCGTATGAATGCAAACTCCTGGGGAACCAGCACAGCTACGCTTGAGACTTTGGACTGCCTGCACAGACTGCCTCCAGTGCAGTTCTATGTGTTGTAGATGAAGGAAAGGGAACATTATCATTGTCGTTCCCTCTGAATACTTCCATATGGCAAGGGACAGAGACACAGCGGGCTGACAGTGGTGGAAATAGAAGCAGATGCCTCGTGGAATCAGGCATATGTTCAAGAGATATGGACAATGTAGAAGGTCACGTCCTTGGAAAGGAGAACCCACTGCTCTTTTCTGGCTATGCCAAGCTGGGTCTGAGTCAGCAGCCGCGGCTCTTCAACCACTAACTTCCCTGCCAGGCAGTGATTTTCAGCCTTGGCTACGTGTTGGAATCACCCAGGACTTTAAGAGACTGGTGCCCACGTCCCTCCCCCAGAGACTGGATTTTTATAAGCATCCCAGGTGATGCAAGTGCAAGCTGACACTGAGAGTTACTGCTCGTCTACACCCTTGTTACCAGTGTAGACTACGAACTGGCAACTTTTGTGTCACCTGGGAGCCTTTGGGAAATGCAGAGTCTCAGGCCCCACCCCCAGATTATCAAGTCAGAATTGGCATTTTGACAAGATTTCCAGATGATGTGTTTCCACATTAAAGTTTGAAGAAACACAAGTCTAGGCTCTTTCTCTGCCTATAACTTCTGACCTGAATGTCTAGAATACTCAAGGCTCCTGCTGACTCGGTGACTCCCACTGTCCTTGTTCTGGAATATTAACTCTTTAGATACAAGTTGGCCTCCCATCCCAATCCCCCAGCTCCAGTGACTTATAAAGTTAGTCTCTTATCCCAGCTGGGCAGCCACCTAGGGCTTACTAACCAGCCTGCCAATGAGCTGCTTGGAAGGAGTCATCTGATCATCTAATCTATTCCACTGTGACTGGATTTGTAGACATCCAGCGCCAGAGGTCAGCTTTCCTTGAGTGGGACCATGTGTTGGGTAGGTATCCACAGGAGCCCTTCCTCTCAAATTCTTTCCCATCCAGAGCGATTATTCTGGGAAATCACCATCATCTCTTACTCTGGAAATTGGACTGGATGGTGTATTGTCTATCGCTAAAAGATGCTTTAAAAGGAGAAAGGTTTTGGTGTTGATGATCAGGCCTCTGAGGGCTTAGGGCCACTGGAATTATTCGTTCTGTGATATAGGTCCTAAGGTGACGTTAAAGCAGCAACTAAAATATTCTTACCAAAGCCTAGTAGATAATTTCTATTTCCATTCAGGTCAGAAAAGAAGGAGTATATAAGCTGCTGGGTCATTATAAAATGAGAATTGTTTACAAAGTGTGCTCTCATCTTTACCGAATGCAAGACGTCCCAACAGCACCATGGTGTTAACTTTAGAGCCAAATGCCATTTGGAGGAAGTGATCAGCCATTAGGATTCTGCCAAGAGGACGGGTGCGGTGGTTGTCTTGCTGAACCTGACTTCCACCACCACCCCTCAAACCAGCCTGGTCCAACCTTCCTCCTCCAGCAGCTCCCCAGTGAGGTTTTAGGGACTTCTCTGGACAGATCTCACCAGACCCCTGTATCTGCATTTGAAAAGAAAACCTTAAGAAAAGGAGAGAGAGGTCCCTGGAGGCATTGCCTGGAGGGCTTCTTTGTTGGTTGGTTTTGACTTGCGGTTGACAAATGAAGAGGAATCTTTCCCCATTTCAATCACTTTTCTCTCCAAGCAAATACTTGTTCCAAATTCTTTAAACCAAGTAAAGGATCACACATCAGATTGTGTGAGTTTTACCTGAGATGGCTTACTATAAATGAATTTATGGAGTGAACCAACTTGAAAGTTGATGCTCTGACCCTAAGTCAAGCTGTTCAGGTGAACTTGGAGCGAAGAGAAAGACCAGCCTAAATTGCAGATTCATGAACAAAATAAAAGACTTTTTGTTATGTCCAGCCAGTAAGTCATGGGGTGGTTTGTCAGAGTCATAGATTAATACAAGGCCCTTCCCCAGCTACCCTGCAGTTGTGCAAACATCTCAGCCATCTCAAGCAGAGCTAAGTCCTAGGAAGAAGGAGCTCTGGAATTTGACTTCTGGTTACAGCTGAGGTACCACTGGCCAAGTCGATAAGAGATCCTGAAGTTCTAGCATCTTTGTTCCTTTCTTGGCTAGCAAATGAGCAGGGCATTTGTCTACCCTCAAAGGACCCTAGGCATCCTTCCACTACCTTCCCACCCCCACCACAGGGTCCATGGACCAAGGAATTGCATCACCTCCATCTCTTTTCATTTTAGGGAACCTCTCTCCCATCTTCTTGACTATGCTTCTCCTGTGGGCAAAGGAGTCAGAGGACCTTCTTGAGAAAAAGATTGAAAGGATATTGAGATAGGAACACACACACACACACACACACACACACACACACACACTTAGTAATTTACCTGTCACATTTACATTTTGAGGGAACAGAATGGCTACAAGAAAGTGAGAACACTATTGATAATTATAGGAATAAAAAAAATCCCATCATGGGCCCAAGTGATAGTCAAGTATCATTCAGGGATTAAATATTTCTCGAAAGCTATGCAAATACACATACTATACACACATTATTGGAAATAATACAGAGACTGGCTAACTCTAGGAGAGGAAAAGTAGCCAAAATAACAAAATGGTCAGTTAGTTTTTTTAAAAAGGAAGGATACTAAACTAGGGATCAGAAAGTTAGTCTCATCTTAGGGTGTATTCAGATCCTGGGGAAGTAATTTGTTCCATGGATTAGTTTTCTGGTCAGTGAGATAAAAGGTTAAACAGGATAATTTTGAAGCCCCCTTCAGCTCCACAGCCCTACAGCGCTCATACAAGTCATGCTAATATGGACTAGTCCGGTTAATAACCAGTCTGATTACAATATGAGAAAAGCAGTTGGAATTTGGATGCAAATATCAGAATTTTCTGCCACTCTGTGGAATATTACCAGAAGTTAAATTAGACTCACATGACTTTATATCCTCAAAGTAGCCAAGAGTAAACAAGATGTGTGAAAGGAGTAGGGAGCACACGGAAGCATTCTACGATGACTTGCTGAGTGGTAATTATAGTCCACGTCATGATATCGTTTGTTTTAATTATCTTCTAGGCCACAGTCCAGGGGGCAAATGCTCACTTACACATCTTCATGTGTGTTTGCACATACATGTGTTATCAGATCCTGATCAAGCAGATAGCTCATGAAAGATTTTGATAATCATGATTTATATACATTTCACTTAAAGACCATGAAGAAAATCCCAATTGCCTATATATAATGTTAGTCATTAAGGGAAATGATATTCTTAACTTTCTGCTGATGGTGGCTTCCCAGTATTTTAGGATAAAGTCATCTTTAAGTAAGAATTCCTGGTGTAAAGAACTTAATATCTTATAATAAAACATAATTCAGGGAAGACTGAATTTACCAGTGATCCAATGGAATTCTCATATTTTTCACATGTCTTAAGAATTAAAATAGCTTGCTGAAATAATGTGTCTAAATGATACTTATAGTAGCATCATTTGAAATAGAAAAACATTGGAAACAAGATAAATGTTCATCAGAAGAGGATTCATGAATTCAATTATGATCCGTCCACATACTGGAATACTATGTAGCCATCAAAAAGAATGAAAACATTTTCTATGTATGCTGTCAAAGTGAAGAAGGCATGGTACAGAATAGTGTGGTTAACACCTTTTATGGTTTTTGACTGTTTGGTACATATCAGGAGCCGGGAAGATACGCTAACTATGACCAGCAGCTGCCTCTGGAAGGTAGAAAGGAGTAGGTAAGTACTCTACTGTAGCTGGGGGAAAACAAGTCTTGATTTACACTGTGCTTTCTTTCTTATCTTTTGGCGGGGGAAAAAATAAGCTACAAGAGCATACTAAATAAAGATGATATCAATGCCATTTTACACATGGGGAATCATAATAGTGAGGGGCTCCAAAGTGTCATACATTGATAACCTTCTACCCCTATTTTACCTTCTGTTTGCCTTATCTTTTTTACTCCCATTGGTCAGATTTCTTTGTTTAATTATGTTGAATGGGATTAACTTAAAACATGCAGTATAGAAAACTAAATAAATAATACTCCTCCAAAACCTCCCAAAATGTCAAAAAACAAAAACAAAAACAAGCACACAGGCAAACAAACAAACAAAACAAAGAAAACAGATCTTCAAAGTTAAGAAAAAGCTATCCAGAAGTCAATCCACACACACTAGATTTTAGGAAAAGATTCTATAGTGAGGGAAGGATTATTGTCTTGTCTCCACTGATACAGCTTTTTTTCCCTATGATTTTGTATTGAATGCTTATACAGAGGTAACAGTGGAGATGAGCATGGATGCTAAGGGACCCAAACTGTCCTCACAGAATAGCTATTCTCAGGAACAGTGGAGAAGGAACTGCCATATGAATATGGTTCTAAAACTACTGACCTTATCTAAGGATGCTAGGGATATGCTTGCCTTGGGAGAGATATATTTACTTATTTTTAAGAGAGAAGCAATGTATTTTATGACTGTCTTAGTCCATTCAGGTTGTTATAACACAAATACCATACACTAGTGCCTTATAAACAATAAATATTTATTTCTCACAGTTCTAGATCCTGGGAAGTCCAAGACTGCAGGTAAATTTGGTATCTGGTGAAGGGGTATTTCCTGGTTCATAGACACTGACATTTTACCCCACATGGCAGAAGAGGCTAGGGAGCTCTTTTAAACCAATTTTATTATAAGGAAACTAATCTCATTCATGAAGGGGGAGTCTCCCAAAAGGTCTTAATATGACTACATTGGGGATTAGGATTTCAACACATGAATTTTGACAGGGGACGGGGCACAAACATTCAGATCATATCAATGACCTTGGAGTGGAAAACTAGACAAGAGATAACCACAGCTATGCAGAATTTATTATACTGGCTATGCCTTTTTTCTTAGTGGTTTAACATAAGTATGTAAATAAATATGCATTTAAGGTGATGTTGAAGCTAGATGAAATAAGGTAGACTAAAGAGTAGCAAGCCTTCCATAAAATGTTCTTTTTTGAATGATGATGTTGATAATAATGGATATGATATGATGATGATTGGTAGTGGTGATGATGATGGTCATGATGGTGATTGCGATGATGATGATGACGGGAATGATTATGATGACAGCGATGATTATCTATGATGATAAAGATGATGATGGTGATGATTATGATGACAGCGATGACAGCAATAATGATGGGAATGGTTCTGAAAATGGTAATTTGGTGCTAGTGATGGTGATGATGGTGATGGGGATAGTGGTGGTACTGGTGATGATGAAGATTATTCTCTTTTATTCTTTAATATGTGCCAAGAATCATGCAAAGTACATTATTTCATTCAGTCCTCACAACATTCCTATAAGACAGGAATTATCTCTGTTTTTGAGGCTAGAAAAAAGGCTCAAAAAGGTCAGGAAACTTTAAGAAGATCACATTTCCTCTGTGATTTTACACCAGAGATGAATTAGTGCTGTTGTAAATCATGCAGCATATACGAACTCAGACAGATGCCACACATAGTACCCTTTCCCTTGAACTGAAGACCTCTTCACCAGCCCTGAGAATTCCTCTTTCCAACTATAAATGTGGATATGTCAGATGATTTTGGTCAGCAGCTTTGGTAATCAGAAAAAAAAAAAAATGTGCCTCCTTCATTTTGTTTATCCTCAGGAGGTCTGGCTAAAAACCAATGCCATATGGCTCTCTAAAACAGAGGATTCAATGACCTGGAATTTTAGTAACACTGGGAACTTCAACAACCCACAAATTATCCCATCCTTGCCACAGGGCATAAAACATCTGGGTATGTCTGGGTTATACATATGGATATCACCATGTCAATCCATGTTGGCCCAGAAAGACTGGGAACCATTTCTCTCATCTCAAGTCCTCCTAGGAACACCCTCTTTGCCACTGGTCAATATGGTGGTACCATATGGTTCCATTCATTCTGTGGCTTTTATATGACACAGAGCATTTGACTTCAATTATGGTGTCAGGAACTCAACTTTTACGTTCTTGGGCAGGTCTTCCATTAAATTTGGGTAAGGATTAAAAGCAGATAGCAGTATCCAGAATACTTTTTTAGCTTCATCACCGTCTGGAAAGAAGTAGATTTCAGGCATCAACTGATGAGTAATTTCATGACGCAGAGTGCCTCTGCTCACCATTAGAGAATAATGAGAAATATGACCAGTGTGAAGGATAGTTTCCATCAACTATTCACTCCAGGGTGTTCTTGGTATTCTTCATCATATTTTTTTGGCCCCCATTTTAGAAATTATGGTGCTTGCTGATGCCTACTTAAGTGATTTGTCTATTCTTTTTTTTTAATGTCCTCTCATTCCATTTAATAAAGAAACATTAAGAAAAGATGCAATTGTCTTGCCTATTCTTAAACCAATCTAAGCAAATCTGGATTAAGAAGCAGTGAGTTTTGCATTGCAAATAACAGTTTCCAGCTGGTATTTTCAAGACAGACCCCAGAGCACACTGAGTCATTTTGCAACAGAACCCACCACCATCAATTCTTCTGCAACAGTGTGGGGACACCGCACCCTGATTAAATGTACATCTCTTAAGAAGGTTGGAGTTTGCATTAGTTTCCTACTGCTGCATAATCAGTTACCACAAACTGGCTTAAAATAACACCCATTTATTATCTCATGTTTTTTTAAGTCAGAAATCCAGGCATGGTTAGTGGATGCTCTGCTCAGGGTCTCACAAGCCTAAGATCAAGGTATCAACCACGCTGTATTCTCCACTGGAGCTTGGTGTCTTTCTCCAGGTTCAATATCTAGTTCCTTGCAATAATGGGGCTGACTTGGTTTCACTGGTGTCAGCTGGGAGCCACTCTCAACTCCTACTGGCTACTCACAATCCCCACCATACAAGCTCTTCTGTCTTACAAGCCAACAATGGAGACTTTTTCTTAAGTCTAATCACTTTCATGCTTCGAATCTATTTCACTGGAAAGAGCTCAGTCCCTCCTGTGGGCTCACCTGATCATATTAGGCCCAATGAGGGTAGTCTCCCACTCTTCTGGCTATCTGTGCCATATAATGTCACCTGATCATGGGCGCCCATCTCATCATTGTCACAAGTCCCAATTATACATGTCGTGTACACCAGGAGGCCAGAATTTTGGAGAGCCGTCTTTATGTTCTGAGGTTCTCGTGTTACTGAGATACATTCATTCTGCTAAGACTCACAGGGATGAAGAGAAATCTCTGTGGTTGAAGAATCTTCTGAAGGGTGAGGTCATTCACCCAAATAAAGATGGATTCCCTCAACAAGAAATGGGAACTAAGATTGAGCTAGATGGCAGAGGCAACGTAGGCTTCTTTTCTTGGTCTTTATTTCAAGGCACTTGCATGTCTAAGATTTCATACCTGGGTAGTGTTAGTCAGAGATGATTACTGTCATTGAGCACAATGTGGATTTGGGACAGAAGGGAGTCCCATAGGTTCATCACAGGGTAAAGATCTTTATTTTATAAGATAAGATACTGCATTTTTTTTTTTTTTTGTCTTTTGCTCTGTCCGTGCTTCAAGTAGTCTTAAAGAACATGACAGCTGTGCAGCCTAGTATAGGGGGAGCACACAGGATTCAAGAAGAACAACTACTCTGAGGTTCACAGGACAGTACCAGAGGTTTCAGCCAAAAACACCAAGGGGGATGGGAATCTTTGAGAGAGAACCAGGATTGACCCAGGCTCCTTACTGACCAGCACAATCTCTTCCCATATTTGACAAAGGAATGCTAGGTTTCCTATTCTTTAAAAAAAAAAAAAAAAAGGGCAGAGTTTTCTAACACAGCCATGCACATTAGTATACATTTGTGGAAAAGGTAGAACAATCAGTTGATTGTGCTGAGGAGGAGACATGTGCCACTTTTAGTGACCTGCCTCTAAATCTCCACTCTCTGTGTCCCCATAGTAAACTCCAAGCTTCCAGATTTGCTGTTTGTTCAGTGGCTTTAGAGTGACCATTTGTATTAATTGGAACTTTTTATATTCTATATTTCTGATGCTTTGATATCCTGGGACCTTGCTGATCCTAGAGGAACTGCCCCTCTCAGGATTAGCCAATTCCTGGAGTCAATAAAGGTCAGTGAGTGAGTTTCAAATGCAAAGCAAACCATCCAGAGCCCATCAGTCACCCCCCATCCCTCCCCTCTATAGGGCTCACACTCCAGGCCACCATCCCCCCACCCCAATAATACCAGGGCCAATTCCTGACAACTAGGCACATTCTATACCCCAGAGTCTGCTGAAATTACTCAAACAAGCCAATCCTGAACTTGCCTATGCTGCGTTGTCCATTCCTACCTGCAGAAACCACAGTAAAGACCCTTGCCCCCAACTGCTTCCTGCTTGTGTTCCCTCTCTCGCTGTTTCTCTCTGTCAAATAAATAAAATCTTTTAAAAAAAAATTATAATGTCTATTTTTTTAAAAATCATATTTCTGTTTTGCCTCTGAGATGAGAAAAGAAGAGGTCTTAGACCATTGTCTACAGTCATTGCACAAATGAAGTATTGTGTCACAGATCTTCGTAAATAAGTACAGAGCTAAATTGGATGTGAAGAGCAGTGTCCTCTCTTTCACATCGCATTTTGAAGTCCTTGTTGTGCCGCAGAAGGATTTTTATCGGAACAGGTGCTATTTCCTGATAAGGTCACGTGAAGGTAATTTTTTAGGATCATTTTCCCTTTTATGCTCCTCATGAATCTGTGTGTCTGACACCTTTGTTCCTTATGATTTCCCTTCAAACCAATAATCCATACATTTTGTATGCCTAAAAACCCAAATAATTTTAAAATCCACTGATAGCATTAAGCACAATCCTTGACGTCCACTAACTGCCATGCACTTTCATTGTCTTTTTTTTTTTAAGGTGATAAAAGCAATGCCTCATTTGTTGATTGTTTTTATCAAACTTTAAATAGATCCCGTAACACCGTCAATGACTCGTCTGGGATCCCCCATTAGAAAATGCTAACCAGTGGGCTAGAGTTCCTGCTATATAACAATGTGTGTGAGACTCTCATGCTCAGAACCTTGTTGATCTCTCCAGCTACGTGCGTTTGCTCTCCAAATCAGCTGCTTGGGGTCCGCAGCCCATACCTTAATGTTTGCTATCCTCCCGCCCTGGCCTGGGATATGCGTGAAATGTGATCTTTCTACCACATTTCGCTGGAGTCCTATGCTAAAGTCACCTTCTTTGCCTTCCCTAGCTCTCCAAGCTTAGTTGGGTATATTCCCTTGTGTTTCCTAAACTGTAAACTGGCAGATAGCAGGGACCATAGCTTATTTACTTGTAACTGTAGTGTGAGCTCAGCTAGCACCCGGAAAGTAGACACTCAATTAGATTTTGAATGAATGAATGATTGAATGAACAAGCAAGTCAAAGGCAAAATAAATAAATAAATAAATAAATAAATAAATACTTGAATGCTGAAGTGGCATGACTGCCCAGAGAATCCATTCTGCTTTTTTGGAATTGCTAAAAAGATGGGCTCATGTGGCCATGTTTACGCCAGGTGATTCTGTGTCCTGGCCAGACCTGATTAGAACAGAGTGACATATGGCTATATGAAACCAGGCATCAGATCTCTGTAACAAGAGTTCAAATTAACAGACCCAGAAGCCATAGTCAGGCCACTGCTGGACGCCGGCACTATGAGATCTCCCAGAATTGGGGTCCCGGTTACCGCCATTAGAAAGGAGCACTACTGGTGAACCAAGGTGGTGGAGAAGAGAAATCAAGAGATGCCAAGAAGCCCTCAGGCAGAGAGGCAGAAAGTGGAGGCTTGGAGGGTGAGGCCAATGTTAGAGAATCTACAGCTCCTAAAATTGAGGGGCACCTGGGTGGCTCAGTCGTTAAGCGTCTGCCTTCGGCTCAGGTCATGATCCCGGAGACCCAGGATGGAGTCTCATATCGGGCTCCCTGCTCGGCAGGAAGCCTGCTTCTCCCTCTCTCACTCCCCCTGCTTGTGTTCCTTCTCTGGCTGTGTTTCTCTCTGTCAAATAAATAAATAAAATCTTGGGGAAAAAAAAAAAAAAAGAATACCCTCGCCTGAGTTGGACACAAAAGGTTACATCTTGTATGATTCCATTTATACAGACTCAAAATAGGTAAATGCACAGAGACAGAACATGGACTGATGATTTCCAGGAGAAACTGTTTAATAAGCTCGGAGTTTTATCTGGGCGGGGGAGGAAAGGTTCTGAAACTACCTAGACGGGGTAGTGGTTGCACAGCACTATGATAGTTCTAAATGCTGCTGCATTGCCCGCTTTAAAACGCTTCATTTCGTGTTATGTGAATTTTACCGCAATGTATTTAAAAAAACTTTTTTTAAATGATGCATGTCGGGGCCCCACAGTGGAGGTGCTGACCCAAAGTGTCAGGGGCCGGGCAAGGCTCTGGGGTTTTATAAAGTTCCCCATGGAATACTGATGCTTCATGGGGATCAAAATACCAGGCATCAGAGATACTCCCACCCCCGCCAGCCTGATGTGCAGCGGGAGTGCACTAACTCTATAAAATTTGTATTAAACGCAAAAACTGCTGGGACTGCAGGTTGAATTCGAGAAATTTAAATCATCTGCTCTGGCGTGGCAGGCAGAAGATGTGCAGCTCCCGTGACATCAGGTAGGTAGGGAGCCCGGTCACCTTGCTGAGGCGCCGGAAAGGTCAGGGTGTGTCAGAGCATGGGGTGACGTGGCTGGACCCCATCCGAGCTTCCCCCAGTCTGAGAGCAGGGCTATTCGTGCTGCTGTGTACTCTGATCTTCTTGTGCAGGAAGCCTTGGAAGTCTGTGCACAGCTACCGAGCTTTCAAATACCATCTTTTAAAAAGGGAATTTGTTGTAATCACTACCTGGACACCAAAAACAACATTTTATCAAAAATAGAAAGGGCAGATTGACTTTGCTCTCCTTGTTTATCTGCATCCCATTTCCACCCCTGGCCGAGGGTTTTATTGATGAGCTGATCTTTTCAGAGCTGAGGAAACTTCTGAACAGCTGAAGCTGTTCCAAGGGCAGCAAGTGGGTAAAACCACAGAAATGCAAAAGGCTCCAAGACAGGCGGAGACACAGCTCCTCCTGGCCTACGGAAGAGGTACTAAGGGACCCCCAAAAGGAAGGGAGGGAAAGTCCTATGCATGGGACTCCTTAAGACAGACTCACTGGAGTTCAGCAGAGGTTATCAAGTCGCCAGGAGAAAGTTCCCAGGCTGCCAAAGGTGTTTCTGAGATAAATGCATCGCTGTGGCGCTTGCATTAACTTAAAGAGCACTTCCGGTGTTGGGACTCTGCTAGGACATTATGGCTGATTATTTTAGGATGGTCAGCTCTCCAAAACGTCCCCTTTGGGCAAGTATATCTTTGCCGCAATTTTAAACAGTGAACATAGGCACCGTAGGATGAGGTTTTTGTTCTCAGAGATATGTAAAACCAAGGAGGATTCCATGGGTCTGTAGTAG
>PITA01001617.1:0-188105 GCA_004023965.1 Spilogale gracilis
TACCCACCACCAGGCTCTCCCATCCCTCTACCCCCATCCCTCCAAGTTCCTCAGTTTGTTTCTGTGTCCAAAGTCTCTGTTGTTTCGTTTTTCTCCCTGGATTACCCTACTTCCCATTTACTTTCCTTCTCCCACTGTCCTCCAGGTTACCCCTCATGCACCGCAAGTAAGTGAAACCATGTGATACTTAACTTTCTCTACTTGGCTTATTTCACTCAGCATAATCTCTTCCAGTCCAGTCCATGTTGCTACAAAAGTTGGATATTCATCCTTTCTGATGGAGGCATAGTATTCCCCCATGTAAGTTTTTAAAGAATTTATTTGACAGAGAGAGAGATAGTGAGAGCAGGAACACAAGCAGGGGAAGTGGGAGAGGGAAAGCAGGCTTACCGCCAAGCAGGAATCCTGATACCGGGCTGGATCTCAGGACCCTGGGATCATGACATTAGCTGAAGGCAGACGCTCAGGAGCCACCCAGGCACCCCCCAGTGAAAGGTTTTAAGGTTAATATTGTCATTCGCCAAATATTGCATGATTATAAAAGAAAGGTTTTTTAATATGAATAAGCTCTGAATAATAAAAACCATAAATCCAGTTTAATAGAATTTTCATTTTTACCAATTTTTAAAGATTTACTTATTTTAGAGAGAGAGTTGGGGGAGGGGCCAAGGGAGCGAATTCTCAAGTAGACTCCCCGCTGAGTATGGAGTCTGACATGGGGCTTGCTCCCATGACCCATATAATCACGACCTGAGCTAAAATCAGCTGAGCCCCCGGGTGCCCCTAAACATTTTTATTTTTGAAACCCTTGTATGTATTTCCCCTTTCCGCTCAGATTTAACACTTTTAAATTTTATTTATTACACTCTTTCTTTATAGTTTCACCATATTAGCATATAGGTTTACATTGTGTTAAACTTTTAAAAAGTGAAATATTTTTCAGTAATTTGCTTTTTATTCAGTATACTCTTTAAGTTATAAAGTTAAGGAGGGCATATGATGTAATGAGCACTGGATGTTCTACAAGACTGATAAATCACTGGACTCTACCTCTGATAATAATACACTGTGTGTTAATTGAATTAAAATAAATTAAAAAAATAAAGTTACCTATATATTAATGTGTAAGCAGTTGTTCATTGTTTTCTTTGCTGCATGGTATCCTGTTTTAGTAAGATACCGTGTTTCTTTTTTTTTTATAGTTTGTGTATTTTTAGCATTCCATTTTATCTCCACCTTGGCATATTAGCTCTGCCTCCTTGTTTTATGTTTTTAGATGTTTGCTCTTTAACTGAAGACAGCCTGCCTTCAAACTATACTATACTACTTTATATAATATAATGTGTAATAGTATTATATAAGGTCATTCTAATTTTTTTTTTTCCTGTATGTAATGTCTTTTTTCTCTACATGTTTTTTCTTCCTTCATGTTCTCAAGATAATCCTTTTATCACTTTGTTCAGTAGTTTGATTGCGTTAATGCTTTGGTGTTTATTTTTTTTTAAGATTTTATTTGTCAGAGAGAATACCCATTAGTAGGGGGAGCAACAGGCAGCGGGAGAAGTAGGTTCCCTGCTGAGCAAGGAGCCTGATGTGGGACTCAGTCCCAGGACTCTGGGATCATGACATAAGCAGAAGCAGACACTTAACTGACTGAGGCAACCAGGCATCCCTTTTTTTAAAATAACTTGTTTGCTGAATGTTTTTTTAGGTTTACAGTTTACTGTGTTGGCCATTCCTTCAAAAAATGTTTTGGGTCCCTTTGGACTGTTAGATTCTTGACATTTTCCTGTAGGCCTTTGAGACTTTTTTTTTTTAAACACCCCCCCCCCCCGTCTCTTCAGAAAGTAAGCTGTGTCTTCAAATTCACTGAACTTTCTGCATTATCTAATCTCTTAAATCCAACCAAAGTTTTTTTTAATTACGTTTTTTTTAAGAGCAATTTTAAGTTCACAGAAAAATTAAAATGAAAGAACAAGTATTTCCCTCATACAGTCTTTCCCCCTCCACGTGCATAGCCTCCTCCATTATCAACATCCCCCACCAGAGTAGTACATTTGTTATAATTAATCATTCTGTATTGATGTAATTACCTGAAGTCCACAGTTTACATTATGGTTCACTCTTGGTGTTATACATTTTATGGATCTGGATAAGTGTATAATGCCACATAATGCTTTATCTTCTTATAGAGTGTCTTTGTTGCCCTAAAGTCCTCTGTGCTCTGCCTACTCATCCTCCATACTTCCCCAACTCCTGACAACTACTGATTTTTTTTTTCCTGTCCACAGTTTTGCTATTTCCAGAATGTCATATTTCTGGATCTGTACAGGATATAACCTTTTTAGATTGGTTGTTAGGTACTTTTAGTAATATTCTTTAAGATTCCTCCATGTTTTTTCATGGCTTCATAGCTCATTTCTTTTTAGTGTTGAATAATATTTCATTGATAGACCAGTTTATCTGTTCACCAACTGAAGAACATCTCTTTTGCTTCCAAATTTTGGTTAATTATGAATAAAGCTGTATAGGTTTATATACCTCCATGTGTAGGTTTTTGTGTAGACATGTTTTCAGCTTCTTTGGATTAATACCAGGGAAACAGTTTCTGGATCATATGGTAAGAATGTGTTTAATTTTCTAAGAAACACCACACTGTCTTCCAGAGTGGTTGTACCATTTTGCAATCCTACTGGCAGTGAATGAATTTCTGTTGCTCCAGATCTTGCCAGCATTTGGTGTCAGTGTTTTGGATTTTGGCCATTCTAATAGATATGTAGCATCTCATTATTTAATTTTGATTTTCTTGATAACATATGATGTAGAGCATCTCTTCATATGTTTGCCATATGTCTTTGGTGAGGTATTTTTTATGGTCTTTGGCCCCATATTTTATTTAATTGGGTTGTTTTCTTGTTGAGTTTTAAGTGTTCTTTGAATATTTTGGGTAACAGTACTTGGTTATATGTTATATGTCTTTTCCAAAGATTTTTCTCCCAGTCTATGGCTTTTCTGTTCATACTCTTGACATTATCTTTTTTCAGAGCAGAATTTTTTAATTTTAATGAAGTCCAACTTATCATTTATTTCTTTCCTACATTGTGCCTTTGGTGTTGTATCTGAAAAATCATCACCATGCTTAAGGCCATTTAGGTTTTTCCTCCTGTGTTATCTTCTAAGTGAATTATAGTTTTGTATTTTGCATTTTACGTTCAGGTTTGTTATCCATTTTGAGTTAATTTTTATGAAGAGTCTAGATTAATTTGCATATGGATTGTTAAAGCACCATTTGTTGAGAAGTCTGTCTTTGCTTCATTGTCAAAGATCATTTAACTATACGGGTCTGTGTATTGCTGTGTTCTCTATTCTGTTCCATTAATCTCTTTGTTCCTCCACCCGTACTGTAATATCTTGGTTATTGTAGCTTTGTAGTAATTTATGTATGAAGTCAGGTAGTGTCAATCCTTTAACTTTGTTCTTTTCCTTCAATGTTGTGTTTGCCATTCTGGGTCTTTTGCCTGTCTAAATAAACTTTTTTTTTTATTTTTATTTATTTATTTATTAAAAGATTTTATTTATTTTGACAGAGAGAAACACAGCCAGAGAGGGAACACAAGCAGGGGGAGTGAGAGAGGGAGAAGCAGGCTTCCTGCCGAGCAGGGAGCCTGATGTGGGGCTCGATCCCGGGTCCTCGGGACCATGACCTGAGCTGAAGGCAGTCGCTCAACCAACTGAGCCACCCAGGCGCCCCTAAATAAACTTTTAGAATCAATTTGTTGATATCCACAAAATGTTATACTGGAATTTTGATTGGATTTGCATTGAGTCTATAGATGAAGTTGGGAAGAACTGACATTGTGACATTATTGAGTCTTTCTAAACCATGAACGTGAAATATCTCTATTTTTTTAAATTTAATTTAGGTCATCAGAATTTTGTAATTTTCCTCATATAGATCTTGTATATATTTTGTTAGGTTTATTTTCAAGCATTTCTGTTTTTGGGGTGCTAATATAAATTAATTTCAAATTCCATTTGTTTATTGCTGATAGTTGGAAAGTGTTGGACTTTTATATATTCCCATTGTATCCTGTAACCTTGCTGTAATTATTCTGGGATTTTTTGGTTAGTTGTTAAAGATTTTCTACATGGACAGTCATGTCATTTCTGAATGGAGACCAACATGTGAATTTTAATTTTTAGATAATGTTATTTTTTTTTAAGATTTTATTTATTTATATGATAAGAGAGAAACACAGCTAGAGAGGGAACACAAGCATAGGGACTGAGAGAGGGAGAAGCAGGCTTCCTGCTGAGCAGGGAGCCCGATGTGGGGCTCTATCCCAGGTCTCTGGGATCAGGACCTGAGCCAAAGGCAGTCGCTTAACCAACTGAGCCACCCAGGCGCCACCTAGATAATGTATTAAATTTTATCTTTGCTTTTTTCTTTAACTTTTTTTGTTGTTGTTGTTTCCTAAGTAATCTCCATACCCAGCATGGGGCTCAAACGCACAGACCCAAGATCAAGAGTCACATGTTCTGTCAGCTGAGCCAGGCAGGTGCTCCTTCTGTGTCTTAGACATATTTTTAATAATAGTTGCTTTAAAGTTCTTATCTGCTAATTCTGTCATGTCATTTATGTTTACTGGTTTTTCTTCTGGTTATGTAGCACATTTTCAAGTTTCTTGTCATGCTTATTAGTTTTTGAGTGCATGTTGGACAGTGGAAATTTTGTGTGTTAGATTATGTTCAAATGTTTTATTTTGTTCTGGGAGGCAGTCAGGTAACTTATCAGCTTTATCCTTTTGAGACTTGTTTTTAAGTTTGTCAGGGTGGTTTGTTAGAGCAAGTAGCCTTTACTAAATCAAAGATCAATAAATTATATAGCTTATAGGCCAAAACCAGGTTGGCCTTGTTTTTGTAGCACCCTGGAGCTAAGAGTGGTGTTTACTTTTTTTTTTTTTTTTAACAACTGTTAAAACAAAAAACCTCACGAGAATATGTGACAGGATATGTATGTGCCCTTAAAGCCTGAAATACGTACTGTTTGGCCCTTTACAGAAAAAACTTATCAACCCTGCTGTTGTGCTAATTTATCCTTACTATTAGTGTTCTCATTCTGAGCACTATCTGCATAAACTGATCTTCCATGAAGACTCCATTTTGGTTGGTTAGAACTTAAATATCCCTCTGCTTTCCTTGAGCTTTGGGAATTGCTTTGCTTAAGCTCCTGTTTATTCTTTGCCTTGTAGAATTTCGCTTTGCACATTCACGGCTTTGTTTTTGGCAATACCTTAGGACACTGGAGCTCTCTCTCTCTCAGTAAGAGGATAAGAATTTGGCTTCTTAGGGTGCCTGGGTGGCTCATTCAGTTAGGCAGCTGCCTTTGGCTCGGGTCATGATCCCAAGGTGCCGGGATTGAGCCCTACATTGGGCTCTCTGCTCAGCGGAGAGCCTGCTTCTCCCTCTCCCTCTGCCTGCCGCTCTGCCTACTTGGTTATCTATCTCCCTGTCAAATAAATAGTCTTAAAAAAAAAAAATTAAAAAGTGAAAGAATTTGGCTTTGTCAAATGGCCTGTATTGAAGGACAGAAAATCCTGCCCGCCTTTTGACTGTCTTGTAGGACTGAATTGAAAAAATCGCAGACTCAAGGGACTTCAGAAAGTTTGGATTGCCTTCCTTCCCTGGCATTCCTAAATTCTTAAAGCTGCAGAAGCAGAGAGGCTTAAAAGCTAAGCCAACAACCTGTGTGACTCATGGTGCTCAAGTGATAATGATTGGGTAGAGTTCCTGGCCTGTAAGTGGATTGGGGCTTCCGCAGACACATCAGCTCTCACTGAAGACCTGTGAGGGCACTACATTAGTAATAGAGACACACAAACCAGACCATAAATACAGATTGAAGGGGAATTTCACCAAAGAATTGCTGAGCATCTCTGAAGGCAGTGGAAACTATCAAATTTACTGAGAAATACGAAAGATGACTTAAGCACATGCCATGGATTAAGAGACTCCAATATTGTAAAAATAATAGCTCTCCCTCAATTAATTGACAGTATATATAGATCAATGTAATCCAAATCAGAGTAGATGTTTTTGTGGAAATTGAAAAGGGTGATTCCAGAATTTACATTGAAATGCAGAGGACCAAGAATAGTAAAACAGTATTGAAAAACATAAAGCTAGAGGCTCTATATTACCAGATATTTATTATAAAGCTGTGGTAATTAGTTACGGGATAATAGGAAAAAGCAAGTGAGGCACCAGAGGACCCTGAACAGCTGGTTTCTGATACTTTAAATAAAGTCAGCTTGAGTAAAGTGAATTTGTTCCCCCACCTACCCATGTACTAAAAGAAATAATGGGGTAGGGACGCCTGGGTGGCTCAGTTGGTTGGGCGACTGCCTTCGGCTCAGGGCATGATTCTGGAGACCGGGGATTCAGTCCCGCATCGGGCTCCCTGCTCGGCAGGAAGCCTGCTTCTCCCTGTCTCACTCCCCCTGCTTATGTTCCCTCTCTGGCTGTGTTTCTCTCTGTCAAATGAATAAAATCTTTAAAAAAAAAATAAAAATAAAAATAATGGGGTAAGGAAAGAGCCCTAGAAGAGAGGTGAGCTGGCATGTCTCTTTTTTACCTTTTGTATTACTGGTTGATAATTGTTGAGAGACTGCCAGTAGAGGAAGGGTAAAATGTAATCTGTCCAAGGTAAATCTAATGACATTTTCTTCTGCTTTGGTTGTATGTGGAAATTTTCCTTCTGTAATTACATTCTTTGATGTAACTTTGTTAGGAAATGAAAGCATCTCTCATTCTGAATTTTAGTGTTTTAATAATTTCTTCTTAACATTTTAAAATGACTAAGAAGGAATACCTGGGTGGTTCAGTTAAGTGTCTGTCTGCCTGTGGCTCAGGTCATAATCCCACGGTCCTGGGATGGAGCTCCGCATCGGGCTCTCTGCTCAGCAGGGAGTCTGCTTCTCCCACCCTCACCCTGCCACTCTGCCTACTCTGATCTCTGTGTGTGTGTGTGTGTGTGTCAAATAAATAAATCTATAAAAAAAAATGACTAAGAAGTGTTAGGTACATGCCATTTTTCTGTATATTCTGGTGACATTATGTAGAAAAATATTTCCATCTAGAAATCACATACGTAAAACCTTAAGAAAAGTAAGTTGTTTTATTTGTTTGTTTTTTAAAACCCTTCATTTTCGGGACGCCTGGGTGGCTCAGTCGGTTTAGCGACTGCCTTCGGCTCCGGTCATGATCCCGGAGACCCATGATCCCAGAGACCAGGGATGGAGTCCCACATTGGGCTCCCTGCTTGGCAGGAAGCCTGCTTCTCCCTCTCTCACTCCCCCTGCCCCCTGCTTGTGTTCCCTCTCTCGCTGTGTTTCTGTCAAATAAATAAAATCTTTAAAAAACAAACAAACAAACAAACAACCCCTTCATTTTCACATTGGACCAGATTGTCATTCTTGTTCTGAACTCTGCAGTATAATGTCAGAGTTCTGATATGTGCAAATTTCTGTTAACAGTAATGTGCAAACATGAGGACTGTGTGTGTGTGTATGCATGCACATAAACGTGCACGTACATGTTTTTATATTTATTTGCCTTTATCTTGAAACAAATTCAAACTTAGAGAAAAATTACAACTACAGTACAAAGAACTTTTTTTTTTCTGAAGATTTTATCAGAGAGAGAGGTAGGGAGAGAAGGAGAGAGCACAAGTGTGGGAGAGGGAGAAGCAGGCTCCCCTCTGAGCCGGGAGCCCCACAGGCTCAATCCCAGGACCCTGGGACCATTACCCCAGCTAAAGGAAGACCCTTAACTGAGCCACCCAGGCTCCCCCAAAGAACTTTTTTTTTTTTCATAGACAGACATAATGCCTGTAGCCCGTACTTTATAGCTTATCTGTTTTACAAACAGGCATTCCATTATATAACCACAATCTAGTCATCAAAACCAGGAAATTAAGATTGGTATGTTACTGTCATTTAATCCTCAAACCTTAGTCATGTTTGCCAGTTGTCCCAATAACGCATGCTTGTTTTTTCTTAAAGAAAGCTCTGTGCACAATGTGGGGCTTAAACTCATGACCCTGAGATCAAGAGTCACATGCCCTGCTGATGAACAAGCCAGGCGCCCCTCAGTAATGTTCTTCATAGCAAAAGACAACACCCCAAATTATTCATAGCATTTAGTTGTAATGTCTGTTTAATTTCCTTCAGTTTGGTATAGCTCCTCAGTGTTTCCTTGTCTTTTGTTGACCTTGATACTTTGAAGAATATTGGGACAGTAACTTTTTTTTTTGACAGAGAGATCACAGGTAGGCAGAGAGGAAGGCAGAGAGAGGGGAGGAAGCTGGCTCCCTGCTGAGCAGAGAGCCTGATGTGGGCCTCATCCCAGGACCCTGAGATCATGACCTGAGGCGAAGGCAGAGGCTTAATGCACTGAGCCACCCAGGCGCCCTGGGACAGTTACTTTGTAAAATTTTCCTCCCATTTGGGTTTATATTCCATCATGGTTAGATTCAGGTTATACAGATTTGGTAGGGATATGACACAAGTGATGCTATGGTTCTCTGATTGCATCCTGTTAGGTGGTGCATCGTTTAATTTGTCCCATTAGATTGATAATCACTTTGATCATTTGCTTAAGTGCTGTCTGCCCACTTCTCTACTGTTTACTTTTTCTCCTTTGTAATTAATAATTTATGAGGAGATACTTGGAAACAGTGTTAATATCCCATTTTTTATTAGTCTTCATTCGTTTATTTGTGTTAATATGGTTTCCTGTTTTACTCAGTCACTATAAAATTTAGTGGCTTCTTTGTTCTTTTGATATGTGCTCATTTTTTTCTTAGTACTTCCTTACTTTCTTATACCACAGATTGTTCCAGATTCATACTTTATTTTCCCCGTCTTAGCCCTGCAGTCAGGTATTTTTTTTAAGAAGCTGTTTCCCTTTAAAAAATGGAGAATGGTATTTTGAAACCAACTTCAGGACTCTGGGTGTGGTCATTGCTATTGGACATTGGTGCTCCCAAACTGTCATGGACAGAAATCAGCGGTTTAACACCACAGGATTCATTCTAGTTGTCTTCTTTTCCTTGGGCCTGCCTTTTCTGAAGGTGAGAACCCTGGCTTCTGTTATACTTAATATAATTTACTTGATCAACTTCTTTTTCTATAATTAATCTTCTTTTGGTGTCACCCTTGTCCCATGTAGGCATCTTCCTGACCCCATCTGAACTCCCAACTCATTGGGGATAGTCTGCCTCTGTTTATTCATAATGGCCTTCCCTGGGCCACTGCAGCTCTCCTACCTACTGCAGTGCTGTTTACCAGGTGGCAGCCCTACCCGTTGACTTTAGAAGGGAAAGGGAATTGTTCCTGGAGGGAAGAGGTGGTGGAAAGGAAGGGATTAAGTAGTCATTTAATGGCGGATGTGCTTTATCCTTTATTAATGAAAATATTCACTGCTTGTTGTGAAATAGGACAATGGCATTAGAAATATGTCGTTTACATTGTTACTTAAAAGCATAAAAGAAAATAAAAACAGCCTTGTGAAGACTGTGGGTGCTATTAATTTATAAGAGTTTTTTCTTTTTTTAAAGATTTTATTTATTTGTCAGAGAGAAACACAGCGAGAGAGGGAACACAAGCAGGGGGAGTGAGAGAAGGCAGTCGCTTAACCAACTGAGCCACCCAGGCGCCCCTTATAAGAGGTTTTATAGAGAAATAATGCATAGAGCTGTTGATTTTCAGGGTTGATTGACAGTTCCCCTGAATTTAGATTGACTGCTTGCTAGAATGATATTCTTTTAATTTTTAAAATTAATATATAATGTATTTGTTTCAGAGGTACAGGTCTGTGAGTCATCAGTCTTACACAAGAACCAGTGCTCTAGAGTGATATTCTTATTTCCACAAGTCTTAATTGTCTTTGCATGTTATTCTTTCACATATTTCACTTTTGGCATTGCTTTCCATCAGCTTCTGGAATTGTGTAATGATGTCTCTGAAGGACTTGATGTTTTCCTTCCCTCGTTTTTATTTTTAAAAAAGGTTTTATTTATTTGACAGAAACACAGCTAGAGAGGGAGCACAAGCAGGGGGAGTGAGAGAGGGAAGCAGGTTTTCTGCCCAGCATGGAGCCCGATATGGACGGGGCTCGATCCCGGGAGCCAAGGGCAGTCACTTAATCAACTGAGCTACCTAGGCGCCCCTGTTCTTCCCTCCTCTTGTTTCCTTGAGAGCTTACAAAATTAAAAATACTAAGGATTTAACTCCCACTTCCCTTTTATTTTCTTTTCCTGTGGACTGTTCTCTTCTTTTTATCTTTGGCAGCATTATAATTAATTTGAACAGGATGTTGGTAGTTTCTAGATCATAAGGGTTTTTCTATGTGGATATAGAAATGGAAAAATGGCTTTTTCATTCACCTCATTCAGACTTTTTGTTGTAGCACTTAGTAGAAATATAGTGTCTACCCTGGTGGATTGAAGTTACTTTTTTAGGGCTGTGAGACACGAGTTTCTCAGTGTTTCATTCCTGTGCCTGGCACCTGATAGGACTAGTTGTGTCCAGCAAATGCTTAATTAATGGATTGTTTGGAAAATTAGCCTATATATGAGACTCTGTTGTTATATTTTTGACATTTGCATCTTCAGAGTAATTTTCTGTTAAGTTCCCTGTTACATGATATGGCAGGTAGGTTAAAAAATATTTGTGGAGCTTGTTTCTGACATAAAATGTCCCGATTTAGTTACTGGTTTTCTCCTTTTCTGACAGACAGTTTGTCACAGTTTATTGGTTATCCCTGCCCGAAGCCAGAGCTTTGACATCCTGCAGAGTGCCATCAGTAAGCATTTGGTAAATATACTTACTTTTTTGTTTGTTTGTTTTGCTACTCAAAAAAGCATAGAGAATCTAGAGAATCCTTGGTTAACAGTGGGTTTGCCATAGGTGAGGAGAGAATGAGTATCCAGAATTCTAAGCTTAATAATTCTATGGCCTCATAGCATGATGCTGTGACAAGAACTGGGAAATCTTGATTTTTTTCCTGGCTGTAAACTAATTAGTTCTGTGACCTTGGGTAAGTCCCCCTTTTCCAGTAGCTTACTTTCTACATTTGCAGTGAGGGGCTCTAAAATTATTATACCTCAGGTTCTTCTGACTTGTAATGCCTTAATTAACATGTACTTGGTATTGGTATATTGGGAATCCAGCATCCAGACTGGGGTCTAATTTATACCATAAAGATTTGGGTTCTAAAGTAGGGATATAATCTAACAGTTGGCTCAAGGCCTGGCCACTAGAAGCAGTGAGCTCAGTCTTGAGACTGTTTTGTCTTCTGGACAGTTGGTGTTCTTTATTTCCATTGGATATGCCTGGGTTTTTGCTTTTTAGCTTCCTCCAACATTTATACTTGGATCTTTGGCTTATTATAATTATGTATAGTGCAAGGGATGGCTCCCACATTATTTCTTCTAGGCACTCTCACTTGTTTGGGTAATTTTATAGGCACATTCCAACCCCCTTTTCTCCTTTAAAATGTTATTTTCCTTAAGTTGGAAAAATACTCTTTTGAATTCCCAGTACTTTTTTCTCTCTGCTGTCAAACTTCCAGTCCTTATGTGTTGTCTCTAAGGATCCCTACCTTTTTTCTTTCCACCTCCCATCCAGATATTTATGCCCTCCTTTGACTGCATTCATTATGCCAATTAAAAGATCAACACAATAGTCGGTCTTGGCCAGTATATTCAGACAGCCTGATCAGAGCCTGTAGACTTTCATGAAGACTCAGCAGTAGTTTCCAGGAGATCTAAACCATGCACACATAACAATTGTGAGTTAGAGTACACCTTAATGAAAGTTTACAGTAGAGTCCAGATGAATACATATATAGCATGATGTCCCTTATCAAGGTTCTGTGGCAGTGAAGCAGTCAAGTATTCAGTTACAGTGATGTCTTACTCCAGGGTGTTTTACTTAATCATGTCTGAATGGGTAGCTAAATTAAAGGGCAGGGGAAGGCTAATTATAAACTGAACTCTGGTTTGTACATTTAATTACCTGGGGTAGGGTAGATACTAGATAGAAACTAGAGTTTTGTAGTTTGAAGAATCTAATAAAGATCATGTAAATGTGATATCAAGATTTTTGGGAGGGTACATGAAATAATCCTTTTAAATGATGGTATTTCTAACCATCAGAAATTGTAATGTCTTGAAAATTTTTGTAGACTTTGTCATGGAGGGGAGGTAGTGGATTAGGTTAATATTTCTTGAGTTGGCATGCTTTCAAAGTTATTTAATGCAGTAATTAAATTCTTAAGGGAAAAAAGGACCTTAAGGTATGGCAGGTGGCATGTATTATGTGTGTATTGTTTTTCAGTAGAAGTGACGTTAGGTTAACTCTCCAGTTAATGGGCTTGGTTTTATCCTGGAGAGAGGGACTGTTGAGAAGAGGTCATTAATCTCATTTTTTTTCTGCCTAGGTTGGGTTGACTGTAATTCCTGACAGTACAGCTGGCTGTGTTTTGGGTGTTATCTGTAAGCTCCTGGACCATACGTGTGTACTTAGTGAGACTCTGCTGCCATTTCTGGCTTCTTGTTGCTATAGCCTTCTTTATTTTCTGCTCACTTTAGAGAAAGGAGAAGCAGAACATCTAAGAAAGAGGTAATAGTTTTTGTATTCCTCACCTTTAATATTTTTCATACCTACCCCTGCACCAAATAAATAAGAATAAATAAAATGAAAAAAAATTTTTAAAAAGACTTTATTTATTTGATACAGAGAAGCACAGCTATAGGGGGAGCACAAGCAGGGAGAGTGAGAGAGGGAGAAGCAGGCTTCCTGCAGAGCAGGGAGCCCGATGTGGGGCTCATTCCTGGGACTCTGGGATCATACCCGAGCTGAAGGCAAATGCCTAAAGAAGGAGCTATCTAGGCACTGCTAAAATTTTAAATTTTAAAAATTAAATCAAAAAGACTGAAAATTAGATTTGGGAAATATCCTAAATTCTTTTTCAGAATTGTGTAAATCTAATTGGCATTTTCTTTGTTCTTTCTTAAATTCCCATTGTATTGTGATGAGAATTTTTAGTTTTGGTTTTTTCCTTTAAGCTTTAAAGTTTCTTGGGAGCTTTCCTCACTAATGTTGCTATAGGTCTAGCAAGAAAAAAGAATTCTATCTACCTTTAGAAGAATGCACTTATTTATAAGTAGAAGTCTTTGTATTTTGTTTTGGGCTTCGTTAGAGCTAACCAGAGTTGAATTATTAAATTTTTGTATTTAAGAATGTGGAGTTCTCTGAACTCCTGAAAATCATATATAAAATACCGAACTTTTCATCAGTTTCTTTAGAGTGGTTTTTAGAACTACGGCTTTGAGTTCAGAAACCTCAATTTCATTGGTCCCAGTTCTTTTTTTTTTTTTTTTTTTTTTTTTTTTTTTTTTTTTTTTTTTTTTTTAAGATTTTATTTGAGAGTGCGCATGTGTGCAAGAGAGAGCAGGAGTGTGGGGGTAGGGCCAGAGGGAGAAGGAGAAGCAGACAACTCCTTGAGCAGGAAGCCAGCCGCAGGGCTCCATTCTGGTACCCTGAGTTCATGATCTGAGCCAAAGGCAGACTCCTAACCAACTGAGCCACCCAGGTGACCCCCCAGTTCTGCCCTTTAAACACTTGTAGAATATGTACACTCATGGTAACTCTTAGAAAATCCTAGGGATAGCTATTCATACAGTATTTCTTCTATTGCCTGTGGTACCCAGATCTGCTATATTTTTTCTGGCTTGACAGTTTTAATTTTAATTGTGTATTTTATTATTTTTTTAAAAGATTTTATTTATTGATTTGACAGAGAGAGAGATCACAAGTAGGCAGAGAGGCAGGCAGAGAGAGGGGAGGAAGCAGGCTCCCTGCTGAGCAGAGAGCTTGATGCGGGCCTTGATCCCAGGACCCTGAGATCATGACCTGAACTGAAGGCAGAGGCTTTAACCCACTGAGCCACCCAGGCACCCTTAATTGTGTATTTTAAAGTGGAGTTCCAAACTTTATTGATCCATTCCATTGTACTTGTATTTAGAATTGTATAGAATTCATGAGCCCTTTTAGCACAGTTCTGATCAGCAATTATTTGAAATCCACTCAAGTGGATAGAAAATGAATATTGGATCATTACAGGGGTAACTTAGAAAACCCAGGGGCTAGGAATTGTGGAAGCAGGAACTGAAACTCCTTAGGAACCAAAGTAGTTCTCTCTACATTTTCTTCTCGATTGTGTAGTCTTTATCTCTGGCCTTTGCCTCCTTATTAGCTGTCTCTGCAGTCTGGCTTTTTTCTCCTTGCACGTGGCTCTCCTAACCTGGCTCTGCGTGAGTCAACAGGCTGGCTTAGAATGGTTTCAGTATCCACCTTTGATGCAGTTGCTGTATATGAAGTTGGGGAGGTTGATCAAATTGTGAAAGCACTGCAGCTTCTACATCTAGAGGTAGTCAGGTTCTCTGAAGGATTTGGGGACTAGAAGGATTAGATACTCCTGATACAGAATCTGTAACAGGCTAAAGTTAGGGCCTCTGGCAGCCAGTGGACTCTCTTGCTCCATTTAATTGACACTCTTCTAGATTGTGGGTAGGCTAGCTGCAAGTCTGCGTACCTTTATCATAAAATGTTTTTGTTCTGGGGCGCTTGGGTGGCTCAGTTGGTTAAGCGACTGCCTTCGGCTCAGGTCACGATCCTGGAGACCTGGGATCAAGCCCCACATCAGGCTTCCTGCTCGGCGGGAAGCCTGCTTCTCCCTCTCTCAGTCCCTCTGCTTATGTTCCCTTTCTAGCTGTGTTTCTCCCTGTCAAATAAATAAATAAAATCTTAAAAACAAAACAAAAAAACAAAACGTTTCTGTTCCTGTACCAAGAGGATTATGCTTACTAAAATTTGGATTTATTATTTCTGGCCTTTTGTGAACTAGTAATACAGTAATAGTCCCCTAATTGGCTTTCTTTCTGAAATCCATTTTGGTTCCTTGTGAGCACATTTTCACAAATCTGCCCTCCTTAAAATATTGAAGTGGCTCAGAACTCAGGTCACAGGCTTAGAGTTTCGTGAGGTTTTGTTGTTATATATGTGAGTGTGTGTGTTTAATGTATTTATCTCTTAGGGAGAACTCACATGAGAGAGCAGTGGGAAGGGGAGGGGAGAAAGAATCTCAGACTCCCGAGACCTGAGTGTAGAGCCCAGTGTGGGGCTTGATTGCACCACCCTGAGATCATGGCCTGAACTGAAACCAAGAGTCGGACAATTAACCAAGCCCCTGAGGTGCCCCTGTTGTTGTTTTTTAAAGCAAACTCTACCCCCAACATGGGGCTCGAACGCAAGACCTGAGATGGAGAGTCACATGCTCTGCTGAGCCAGGCACCCCATTTTTTTTTTTTTTTTTATCTGTGGGATATTCTTACTCTTGATTTTTGATGTTGTATAAGTCAGATATTGGTCAGTGGTAGAGAATAGTATTCATATATAGACTATTCTGTTCTTTGGCTAAGTCTGTGTTATATATGATCACCAGGGCTTCAAGAATGTCCTGTTAAGCCCAGGAAAGTGGAGATTGCTTAGGCTTCCTAGAACTCATATTGGGGAGAACACCTGCTTCTTCACTGGATTTGCTTAAAATTAGCTCTGATGAAACCTAGTTACTAATTCTGATTTGTGGAGTTGAACCAGAAAACACCATGTTTCTTAAAAGGACATTTTTCAGTTTTAAATATGGAGAGGGTACTTTTTCTGGGTGTGTTGGCTCTCTGACTCATTTTTGTCTATTGTTGTAGGGACAAGCTGTGGGGGGTCTGTGTCTCCATCTTGGCTCTCCTGCCTCGAGTCCTCAGGTTGATGCTGCAGAGCCTGAGGGTGAACAGAGCTGGGCCTGAGGAGCTGCCTGTTGTGGGCCAGCTGCTTCGCCTGCTGCTTCAGCATGCACCCCTGAGGACTCATATGTTAACCAATGCCATCTTAGTGCAGCAGATCATCAAGAATATCACGGTAAGAAGTGTGGAACGGGGCTTTGTACTATTACTAGAAAAAGGATTCTTGGCAGGGCATGGGGGTGTTGCTCTTGGGAGGCTAGGTCCCCTGTGTGCATTGACTGACTCCTGGAAATAGAGCTTCCCCTGAAGACTAGCACCTGCCACTTAACCATGGGGAAGTCTTTGTTCCAGAGTCCGTAATGAAAGCCATAAAGTGGTCCTATTAAATTAAGGCGGCAAGCAGCTTATTAGAAGAGGTACAGACGTCAGCGCCACTCCTACCCAGGAGTGTGATACAGACTTTGTTTTTGTGATAGTTTGGCATGGTTTTTAAACCCGTCAGTTGCTTTACCTAGCTGTAAGAATAGCAACTTGATTGAGTTTTGGTAACCATAAAATGAGATCATTCAACTAAAGTTTTTAGTGTAACTGATGTTAGGTTCTCAAGAAATGTCAGCTGTCATTAAGAAAATTATTTACCGGGAATATGCTACAACCAGTTTCTAGTCATTTAGTTCACTGGAGAATAAGAGAAAGTTAAGAAGTTGAAGGTTTCAGCCTTGTCTGATGGTTGCTTCTCTTTTTCAGGGGCCTGTCTAGGATTCCTTTAGTGGTTTTAGTTTGGAAGAGTTAGAGGTTTTTAGAGTTAAAGGTTCTGGAGCTTTATTAGTTGATATATGTAGTAATACTTCAGAGTAATACAACTTAACTAGATAGATACATATGTAACACAGGTTCTTATTCTGAATTTTCTCAGCAGCCTTCTGGAAGTAATGGAGGTGGCAACAGAATAATTCAGAAATAGAAGGGAAGAAAAGTCAAGAATTTGGGTTATTCTGCTGCAGAATCACCCGACATCTATAAGGAAGAGAATGACAGAAATTGTCAGTTGGCCTTGTAGGTTCTTAGTTGATGGTAGTGCAATGATGGTGAGACCCTAGCATACCAAGGGGAGCGGGGGATGTCCAGAGTATAGGGATGGTTGATGGTAAAATTTCATTAGTTCCTAGCAGTATTTGAGAGGAAACAGATGAAACCAGAAACTGGTGTACTGCTTATAGTTGGGGGGATATAACTAGGAATTTTCACTGCCAGTGGTAATACCCAGTTAAGAAGTCTCCATTACCAATAAGATTTCCTATTGGTGATTGATAGATGGAAGCTGAGGTTGTAGTGGTTCAGAAATCTTGTTTGGGTTTGAAAAATACTGTCTGGTAGCATAACAGTTTTGATACAGTTCTCAAATTCCTCTTGTTTTTCTCTACAGACATTGAAGAGTGGAGGTATTCAGGAACAGTGGCTCACAGACTTGCATTATTGCTTCAATGTGTATATCACTGGGCATCCCCAGGGGCCTAGTGCACTGAGTACTGTGTATTGAATACCGTAAGAGGCATCGTGGTACCTCCTGTTTGAAATTGTTTATTCACATCAAATTTTGAAAAGAGACTGATGTAATGTTTGTCATTAAAGTTGAACTTTTAAAGAAGTTGTTTATGAACCTTCCTTTGCTCTAAGGTAGGAAAATAACAGACTGGCTTCTTGGACTAGTACATGATACTTGGTTACAGGTGGTTTGTATATTTTGCATTTCATATGAACTAAATATTTACAAAATACACAGTGATGATATAGTACTTTCTGTTTACCAAGAAAGTAGCAGAGTCTCTTTCTGTGGTCTCAGCTCAGGTTCATTCAGGTAGCAACAGAAACCAGTTTTTTATTTGGGAACAGTTGCCCTTATCCATCATGACATTCAGCTTCTGACTATGGAGCCCTATTATATAGAGCATTTTTCTATCCCTCGATGCAGGAGCAAGATTTCAAGATAGTGCTACAGTTGTTTGGAGTTTTCCTATACCTAAATGGAACTTGGTTTGATCTATTTAATTCTTTCAAAAGTACTTTCTACTAATGATGTGTTACAAGCTCTGTATGGCAATTTATACTGACCCTTGTACAATCCTGGAGGAGTTTTCTCCCCAGTCAAAAAATCTATGTATAACATTCCCCCAAACCTGTATTACTAATAGCATACTGTTGACCAGAAACCTTACTGATAATCAGTTTACACATATTTTGTTATGTGTTGGATATCTAATACTTAAAGCAAGCTTTAAAAAAAATATGTTTGCAGTACTATGGCTTTTATCGATATCATATTTATTTATTGAAAAACCATATCCAGTGGATCCACACAAACCTGGTTGCTCAAGGGTCAACTGTAGTCATTATTTTCATAATTATAATTACCTTAATTTTTTTACAGTTTGCTGTAATTGTTAATACTTCACTGCTTATCTCTGTCAGGATAGGTGGCAGTGATTTTCAGAAAATGAAGTGGTCCTAGAAATATTTGAGCCTACTGTGTCACTGTTTAGGCCTTCTGTCTATATTCCTACAGTAACATTGCTCTTAAAAATGTGAAAAAGCCTGTGATCACTGGATTGTATTTATGCCAGGTGTTCTTAGAGTTAGAATGTGTATAGTTTTAGGACTGTTTTCCCTGCCAGTAGGAGTGGCATTTTGACATGATTGCACACTGTACAGGTTAGGCAGAAAATACAAGTGAAATGGCAAGGCCTGAATTGGTACCTTATGCATGAATGGTCTGGTCTGTAAACCTTCCCAGTTGATTCCTCGGTGCTGTGATACTGCTGCTGGTGCTTAGTAAGTGAGACTGCCGTTCACAGGACACAGCAGCGACCTGAGGCTTTTAGAGGCTAACACAGGAACTATAAAATGTAAGGAATCAACAGAGTGCCTATTATTGTCTTATAGTTTTTTTTCTTTGCCTGCCCCTTTCCCTGCTCCCCCTCTTTGTGCTCTCTCAGACGCCCTGCTGAGCAGGGAGCCTCATGAGGGGCTTGATCCCAGGACCTGGAGATAGAGCAAAAGGCAGATGCTTAACTGAGCCATCAAGTGCCCCAAGATTTTAGAACAAGGGAGTGTGTTAGGGTGGGGGACGGGAGGGGTATGAAGGAAAGGGAGAGAGAATCTCCAGCAGACACCCCGCTGAATGCTGAGCCTGATGTGGCTCCAGGGGATCGTGACCTGAACCAACGGCAGGCAATTAACTAAAAGTTCTATTTTATGGCATACTGCCTGAAGTGAGGGTAGATAGCCAGGAAGCTTTGGCACAGTGTACCGTGGTCCTTGTAGCACAGGCTAAGTTTACAAAACAGTGCTGTAGAAGAACAGAGAACATTCAGACATAGTCACTCAGTTGTTACCATGGTTTCAGGCCACTGAGGCTTTAGGTATGAGGATTAAAGTTGTCTCAAATGTAAAAGATAATCAGCAGAGATTTAGGACTCTGCACTAGCTATCCCAGCTACCCCGGACGCAGTCTTCCTCCAGAGGTGGTCGAAGCTTTGTTTTGGTTTTGATTGAGTAGCTGATTGCAGGTTATAAGAAAAATTCTTTGATCTTCCACTGTTCTCAAGGAGGTGTATACACTGCAAGTTGCTCACTGTTAAAAGCAAATACCAGAGAGATAATCAGGTTATTAAATTTAATACTGAAGAGTGCATTGCTGGTGAGGAAGAAGGATTTAGGTATGGATTATCCATGGAGCTAGCAAGATGATGGCCAGTTTGTCGTAGAGATAGGATGACTTCCTAGCCTTGCCTTTTCCATCATCCTCCAAGACACGGGACTTTTTTTTTTTTTTTTAAAGATTTTATTTGACAGAAACACAGCCAAGAGAGGGAACACAAGCAGGGGGAGTGAGAGAGGAAGAAGCAGGCTTCCCGCCAAGCAGGCAGCCCGATGTGGGGTTCGATCCTGGGTCTCTGAGATCATGACCTGAGCCGAAGGCAGTCGCTTAACCAACTGAGCCACCCAGGCGCCCCGACACAGGACATCTCTTAAAGAACCTTGTAGGGGTCAGGTGCTTGAGATATGTGACTGGGACCTAAGTTTGCATTATGTCTGGAATAACTAGTATAGGTTTTTCTGTGGTTTTAACATTCAACAACACAGACTTACATATACACCTCCATAACTTAACTTTCCATGGGCCACACAGTTGATTATAGAGTCTATTGTAGAAAACAGGTTTGTTTGAAAACTCTAAGGATGATAGTCTGATAGGCATATAATCAAAGTGGATTTTTTTTTTAAAAGATTTTATTTATTTAGTTGACAGAGAGAGAGATCACAAGTAGGCAGAGAGTCAGGCAGAGAGAGAGAGGAGGAAGCAGGCTCCCTGCTAAGCAGAGAGCCTGACGCAGGCCTCGAGCCCAGGACTCTGGGATCATGACCTGAGCCGAAGGCAGAGGCTTTAACCCACTGAGCCATCCAGGCGCCCCGAAGTGGATTTTTTTAAGGCCTTTTTAAGATGCTGCAGTTGGAGAAAACAGTACTGTAAAAACCCTCTCATTTGACAAGTGAGGATGCTGAGGCCTCACATGGTTAAGAGAACTTGTTAAGGCCATATTGCTATCTGTTGCTTCTAACTTCTGTGGAGCAAAGTAGCAAACATGAAAGGGGAGCAGTTAAAAAAGTCCAAACACGTCTTACTATTTCCCTCCTGGTTTTATTACTGTTAAAGTTCTTTTACAGTGAACTATTGACCCTGAACTCTTTTTTTTGGGGGGCTGCCTTTATTGTATGCCTTGAGTTATTTGCATACCTTTCTGTAGGTGGGCAGGAATTCTGCATTTAAACAAGGGAGTTACTACCAGTAACACTTGAGCCAGGGTTATTCCATTCATTGGAGTTGATGTTTTTTAAAGGTATTTAAAAAGATGGGTCCCCAAGTTTAGGAGATGATACTTTCAAAGGAATCAGCTTCAGTTGTAACTACCCTACCCACTACTCCCTGATCAGCCTGCCTATATTCTAGGAGTTGCCCAATCTTATTAAAGATTGGGCAGTAATTAGTCTATCCCCCACATCCAGGTTTTCTCCCCATCAAAAACTAAATGAATGTTAAAGTTCATGCTGACAGTCATTGTTCACCTTCCCAGCTGCATTCTGTTCCTGCAGGATGACTAGATCAGCAAGGGTGGGGGGACTGTGTTGCCATAGCCACCCATGAGCAACACTGGATCTGACATTAACTGCTGACAGCACTGAACTTATCACCCAAATTTAATGCTGGTGTGAATGAAGGGGACTCTGAGTAAAACACTCATCTTAAGGCTGAAAAGAAAGTTCCCTGAGCTTCTGTATGAGTGAAATTGTGCACAGTGAAGCCTGAGCAGGACAGATTATTAAATATTAAATGTCCTCCTCACAGGGTCATGAAAGGCAAAAGCCAGAATTTGTGGTTACAGAACTTCTCAAATTTGAGAAGGAGATGAAGAATCTTAATGTAAAGTCAGTATGGAGCAAGAATTCCACGTGTTCTTACTTTGAAGAATGACAGTATTTTCATTTCCCTCTTTATGTAAACAAATATGTAAACATGATCAATAACAGGTAGTATTATTGTCTGTTGTCTCTGTTGGTGGTAATGTTAACAGTGACTTGCCTCTTTGGAGATATGTTGACTGCAGTAATAATTCAGAAAGGGGAATGATAAGTATGCAAACCTCCACTCAAATGACTATTGAAAACCCCTGGCAATCTCTGTTGTAGCATCTTCTGCTTTTGGGGATGAAACAAGGCAAATGCTTCCCCACATCATCTCCCCAGTCTGTTTTGCCAGTGTATTGACTACCTTACCTGAATTGAGACACAGCACAGAATGAGCTCTGGAGGATCTTGTGGGATGAGGTACTTTTCCTTCTTGAGAACAACCTGAAATCAACCAACAGTGACCATTTCTAACCATGACAGCTGTAGCCTGACCAAATTCTAAATTCCTTATTGAGGTAAAGGTTTGAGCTTCTTGGTCTCTGCCAAGATAAATTGGGTATGGTGTGCATGTAGGCCAAGGATAAAGTCCTGAAATTTTGCTGCCTGGGCTGCAGGTCTATTTTGAAAGGTGCCTTGGCTCAATGTTTTTCTTTTGGGGAGCTAGCCAGGTTTGTTCACTGCTAAGTTTATTTGGATGGACTTTTTCCAGAGCTGAAAATGTTTCAATTTGAAGCAGTTCATCTGCTGTACAAGTATGTACTGTAGTGCATTGGTCTGGGGCATTCCCACAGAAGAGCAACCCTATACTAGTATCAAAGTGAGGCAGGCAGGACCTTCCTCCTCTTGGAGCCCTCCAAGTGGGTAATGTAAGGGGAAGACCCAAGCAGTGGTCTTGAGGGATTTAAAGGATGAGGCTTTTCAGTAATGAAGGCCAGCAGAAGACCTGTTGGCTGGAAGGCTTTCTGGGTTGAGATGCCAGAATGCATCATGAAACCAATTCTGACCCAGAATTGCTGGACGGGAGGCATTCAATGTGGGTGCTGAGGATTCTGTTGGTGGCTGGAAGTGGAATAACAAAGTTCCCACCTCAATGGAGGTTTGCCCATTGTAATTAAATCCCATTTCAGATACTGTTGCAACATTGACTACAGAGTGCCCAAAGGACAATTACCATAGATTTGCTTGAGTACGGAGTGCCTGGTGGACTTTGTGCTTGCGCTGCCCTTGGATGAGCTCTTGGTGGTTCTGGTTACTGCAGTGTACTTTGGAGGGGTCAGTTCCAGTTCCTTCCTCCAGATTTGGAGCAGCAATGCCAGGCACTCTCGGTTCCATCTGTCCACATCTCTGGCTCCAAGCTCCTTCATATGCAGAAGGTGGGACAGGTGTTTTCTAAGCTGGTAGCTGGTGGGGTCAGAAGAGGCATTAAGTACTGTGAAACTTAAGTTTCTTCAAGGTTTCTGGAAGCTATAGGAATAGTACTTGCTGAACTGGGAGATTCATTTAAGCTCCTATTCCTACTTTACAGTGGCAGTATGTTTAAAAAAATTTTTTTTTTTTTTTAATCAAACACTTCCTGAACTAGGAATCAGTTGAGTCTGCCTTCAGGGTCAGTCAGGCCAGTGTGTCAACAAATAAGTGCATTATGAGCAGTACTGTGCAAGAATGAGGAGCTACATGGCATGGGACAATGTGGGACTTAAAATGGTGGTGGTCTGGTAAGACTTGACAAAGCTGGTGTTTGTGCTGGGTTTTAAAGGATGCATAGGAGCTTACCAGGCAGAGAAGGGTACTCTGAGCAGAACTGGCATAAGCAGAGGTGTGGGCATATGTGCCAGGAAAATCAGTAATGGAATGTGTATAAAGTATTTGGTGTAGGAAGAATGGAATGCTACACTACACTAGGGAAGGAGCCAGCATTTGTTCAGGCTGTTACATATCAGGGAGTTTCCATATGATTAAGCCAAAAATAAGTCCATGAGGCATGAGTCTGATAAAGCCTGAGTAGATAGGTTGTTCTGGTCTTGGCTTCCCCTTACAAGAACAATTAACTATTTACAGATAAGACACTACTGAGAAAGTCCTAGAACATAGGAGTGAGGCTGTAGCCCTTTGCATCACAGAGACCAGACAAATTGCATTAGGACATGAATAGCTACAAGATGACTGTACTGCCCCTCCATCAGGCTGGTGTAGCACCACACCAAAATGTCTGCCCTGAGCCTTTGGTTCCTCCAATGAGAAAAAACCCACAGTGGAATCCAGCTCCCCCAGCATTGTGGGTCACTTCTTGGGAACTCCCCTGCTGGTCTCACACATGGGGATTGCCAGGGACTTTGTAGGGCTTGACCACTGGGCATCTGATTGATAGAGAAGGGAAGGGCTTAAAGCAACTAGAACGTGGATCTCGGCAGACCAAGTTCCTACCTGCAGTGCTCAGCAGTAGTCTCGACCTTTAATTTTGCTTATCTGTAGAGCCAAAAGAGAGGTGCAATATGACCAGGGAACACAGCAGGGTGCCTGATTAGGTCCTCAAAGAGCCCTGCCCACCTTGCACTCTAATCTGCTTCAACCCAGGCAGGGGAGCTGAGGCATAGCCTGGCCCACACCTGAGTGCAGCTCCTAGCCCTGCCTGATCAAAGTGTGGTCGGAATACCTAGAAAGCTGCATAGCCCTGCAACACTCAAGCAGGGAGGTACAGCAGGCAGAACTGATCAGTTTCAGAGCAAACTATAGTGGCCCTGTGTAAGCGGGGAGCTTAAGATACAGGTCAGCTTGAGTCAGTCATACAGAACTTTTTAGGCCTTTGAGCTAGTTCCCTAGTCTTTATGGGCAGGGAAGGTAATTCATAGGCCTAGCCATTGCTGAATACAATCTTCAGCCCATTTGACCAGGAAACCTAGCCAAAGCACAGAGGACGCTATGTAGCCCATCCAACAGCCCTTCTTACAGTGGCACTTAAATAGAAAGCACAGCCTGGCTCTATCCCTGTATGTAGAGCAAAATTGGTAGCCCCATCTGGCTAGGGAGGTCAATGTACATGCTTGTCTGATTGAGCCCCTAAACAAGGTGTCCAGGCCTTGGGGCTTATACTGCTACCCTGCAAATTTACGGAAGTGAATTCATAGCCCCACCCATTATTAAGTCTAGTACCTAGCCAGCCAGCCATCTAGTAAGCCTGACCAGAAACCCTAGGAAACTCACAGCCCGTCCCCTAAAGTCTAGCCTGGTCAGAGAACCAACCCAACAGTACTATCCAGCTGTTCTCAGGCAGCAGCACAAACTCAGATTTCCCTTGCCCCAAAATAGACTGCTCTGATAGCAAGTTCTTCCTGTCCAAGGATGTTACTAGAAACCCAAACTGAGCTGCCTGGAAAGAACTGTCTTGGCTAAAGCAAACCTGTCAAGTCTGGAAGATAAGACCACTTACTCAGCAACATCAGGAATCACAAAAAGTCAGGTAAACATGATACTGCCAAAGGAAACTAATAAAGCCCTGATAACTTAAATCTATGAATTATACAAAAAAAAGTCAGAACCCCCTTAAAGAAGTTTAGTGAACCAAAGAATGCACGACCAGATGAAATTGGCAAGATAATGCATGAACAAAATGAGTTCAACAACAAACATTAAAAAAAAAAATCCTAGAGCTGAAAAATACATGTCTGAACTTAAGAATTTAATAGCTTCAGAGGTAGACTTGACCATGTAGGAGAAAGAATCAGTGACCTAGAAGACAGGACATTTGGAATTATCTAGTCAGAAGAGCAAAATGAAGAGCACAACTGCATTATGGGAATACCAGAAGGGAAAGAATGGGACGGAAAATATATTTGAAGAAGTAATGGCTGAAAGTTTCCCAAACCTGGAGAGAGAAATGGATATCCAGATCCATGAAACCCAAAGCTTCTGGAAGCTATAGGAATAGTACTTGCTGAACTGGGAGATTTCATTTTTTTTTTTTTAATCAAACACTTCCTGAACTAGGAATCAGTTGAGTCTGCCTTCAGGGTCAGTCAGGCCAGTGTGTCAACAAATAAGTGCTGAATAGTGCTATACTGAGACCTGAATAGTGCTATACTGAGACACATTATATTGTTAAAAGTCAAGTCTTCAAATAAGCTAAAGAAGTTACGTAACATAGCAACTCCCATAAGACTGTACATGCATTTCTCAACAAAAAATATTCAGGCCTGGAAAGAATAGGATGAAATATTCAAAATATGAAAGGTAAAAACTAATTAAGAATTCTATAGCTGGCAAAGCTGTCGTTCAGAAATGAAGGATAAAGAACAATCTAAAACAAGGAATCCATAATCGCTAGACAGTCCTCATAAGAAATGCTAAAAGGAATTGAGTAGAAGTTAAGGATACTAGTCACCATCATAAATGAGAAGGTAGCATAAAATGCACTGGCAATGGTAAACACATAGTCAAAATTAGAATCCAGGAGATGATAATGGTTGTACAAAATGTACTTCAACTCTAGTGTAAAAGTTTAAATAGGTGCGCCTGGGTGGTGCAGTTGGTTAAGTGTACAGTCCAACTCTTGGTTTCAACTCAGGTCATAATCTCAGGGTCATGAGATTGAGCCCTGCATCGGGCTGTCTGCTCAGTGTGGAGTCTGCTTAAGATTCTCTCTCTCTCTCTCTCTCTCTCCTTCCCCCTACCCCATACTCTGTAAAAAAAAAAAAAAAAAAAAAAAAAATTAAGTTTAAAAACTTAATAAAAATACAACTACAGTAGTCTGTTATTGGATATGCAATATAAAAATATGTAAACTTCAACATCAATAAGCTAATGTGTGTGGGTGAAAGTGCCAAATTTAGGAGGGCTACTGAAGTTGTTAACAGTTTAGGGTATTATAACTAGAAGATATTTTGTAACCAAAAGGGATAAACCTGTGCTAATTACACAAAAGCACATGATAAAGAATACAGATATCAAAAGATACCAGAACACACAGAAGATAGAATAAGAAACAAGGTGAAACAGTCTACAAAATAGCCAGAGAAAAATTAACAAAATTGCAATAGTAAGTCCTTATCAATAATTACTTTAAAAGTAAATGAATTAAATCCTCCAAAAGACATAGAAGGGCTCAATGGATTGAAAAAAAAATCCAGGGATATGCTGCCTCAGAGTGAAAGGATGGAAAAAGATATTTCAAGCAAACGGTAACAGAAAAGCATGGGGAACTATATCAGACAGAACTGACTTTAACAATAGTAAAAAGACACAAGGAAGGCCATTATGTAATGATAATAAGGTGGATATATGCCTAATGTTAGAGCACCTAAATATATAAAAGCAAAAACTGAGAACTAACAGCAGAAATAAACATCAATACAATGATAGCTGAGAACTTTAATATTACCCCACACTCAACAATGGATAGATAACCCAGATAGAGAATTAGTAAAGAAAAAGGATTTAAATAACTCTATAGGTCAATTTGACCTGACATATAGAATACTCCACCCAACAACAGTAATAGACATTCTTCTGAAGCACACGTGGGGCATTTCCTAGGAGACACCATATCTTAGGCCTCAAAACAAGTGTTGGGGGCACCTGGGTGGCTCAGTGGGTTAAAGCCTCTGCCTTTGACTCAGGTCATGATCTCAGGGTCCTGGGATAGAAGCCTGCATCAGGCTCTCTGCTCAGCAGGGAGCCTGCTTCCTCCTCTCTCTCTCTGCCTACTTGTGCTCTCTCTGTCAAATAAATAAATAAAATACTCTTTAAAAAAACAAAACAAAACAAAACAGAAAAACCAAAAAAACAAGCGTTGGCAAATCAAGAAGACCGGAACCATATCAAGTATCTTCTTTGACTCAGTGGTATGAAACTAGAAATCAGTAGTGGGAGGAAAACTGGAAAATTCACAAATAAAAACATGGAAATTAACATTTTCCATGTTAGAAGAAATCAAAGGGAAAATAAAGTATCTTAAGGCAAACAAAAAATGGAAATACAACACATCAAAGCTTACCGAATGTGGCAACAAGTTTTAAGAGGGAACTTCAGAGCAATAAATACCTACATTGAGAAGCAAGAAAGATCTTGAATAGATAACCTACACTTTAAGAAAATAGGAAAAGAACAAACTAAGCCCAAAGTTACAGGAAGAATGAAATAATAAAGATTGGAGCAGAAATAAGTGAAATAGCAGGAAAACAATAGAGAAGATTAACAAAACTAAGAGTTGGTCCTTTGAAAAAAAATTGACAAACCTTTAGCTAGAAGGAAAAGAGATGATGCAGATTAACAAAATAATGATGAAAAAGGAGACATTACAACTGATAACAATAGAAAGGCAATGGGCCATAAGACACTACTATGAACAACTATACAACAAACTGGACAACTTAGAAGACATGGAAGTTAACAGAAACATACAACCTACCAACACAGAATCAAGAAGCAATAGAAAATGTGAATAGACCAATTACTAGTAAGGAGACTGAATCAGTAATCAAAAATCTCCCAATGAAGAAAAGTTCAGGACTGGATGGCTGGTAAATTTTACCAAACATTTAAAGAATTAATGCCAGGGTGCCTGCTGGCCTAGTCAGTAGGGCATGCAACTCTTGGTCTTGGGGTTGTAGCTTCAAGCCCTATGTTGGGTATAAAGCTTGCTTAAAAATAAAACCTTGGGGCGCCTGGATGGCTCAGTTGGTTAAGCGACTGCCTTCGGCTCAGGTCATGATCCTGGAGACCCGGGATCAAGTCCCACATCAGGCTCCTTGCTCAGCAGAAGCCTGCTTCTCCCTCTCTCACTCCCCCTGCTTGTGTTCCCTCTCTAGCTGTGTTTCTGTCAAATAAATAAATAAATAAATAAATAAAATCTTTAAAAAAAAATCTTAAAAGAACAGTTAATGCCAATTCTCTTAAAACCCTTCCTAAAGAAAAATCATATCAAAAAGTAGTGAACACTGCCAAACTCATTCATGAAGCCAGCATTCCCCTGATACCAAAGACAGAAAAGGACACTAAAGCTAATACTCTTAATGAACATAGATGCAAAAATTCTCAATAAAATATCAGGAAGTGAATTTACCAGCACATTAAAAGGATCATTCACCATGACTGAGTGGGATTTACACCTGAAATAAAAAGATAGTTCAATGTACATAAAATCAAAGTGCTACATCACATTAATAGAATGAACGAAAAACATTATCTCAATAGAAACAGAAAAAGCATTTTACAAAATTTAACATCTGATTCATGGTAAAGATTAAGAAATTAGGTACAGAAGTAATATACCTCAACATAACAAAGGTCACATGACAAATCTACAGTTAACATCCATCTCAATGTGAAAAGTTGGAAACTTTCCTTCTGAGATGAGGAACAAGACAAGAGTGTTCACTCAAATCCTATTCAACACAGTACTGGAAGTCCTAGCTAGAGCAATCAGGCAAGAAAAAAATAAAAGATGCCACATAAGTAAAGGAAGTAGTTACTCTCTACAGATGATTTTACATAAAATAAACCTTAAGGACTCCATCAGAAACTGTTAAATCTAATCAACAAATTCAGCGAAGTTGCACGATACAAAAATAACATACAAAAATAAATGGCATATTTATACACTAACAAGTTATCTGACAAAATGATCCCATTTATAATAGCATCAAAAACAAAATAAGAATAAATTCAACTAAAGAGATGAAAGATCTCTACACTGAAAACTACAGAACACTGATTAAATAAATTGAAGACAAATAATTGGAAAGATACTGTGTGTTCTTGGACTGGAAGATTATTATTACAACGTCCATAGTACCCATAACCATCGATAGATTCAGTGCAATCCCTATCAAGAGTCCAATGGCATTTTTTACAGATGAAGAAAAGAAACAATTCTAAAATTCATATGGAACTATAAAAGACCCCAAGTAGCCAAAGCAATCCGGAGAAAGAAGGGGAGAAGTATCATACTTCTGATTTTTTTAAAAGATTTTATTTATTTGACAGAGATATGGCAAGAGGGGTAACACAAGCAGGGGGAGTGGGAGAGGGAGAAGCAAGCTTCCCTCCAAGCAGGGAGCCCAACGTGGAACTTGATCTCAGGACCCTGGAATCATGACCTGAGCCGAAGGCAGATACTTAATGACTGAGCCACCCAGGCACTGCCATACTTCTGATTTCTTTTTTTTTTCATACTTCTGATTTCTAACTATATTATAAAGTTATAGTAATCAAAACAATACGGTACCCATATAAAAAACATGCCTAGACCAATGGGAAAGAATTAAGAGCCCAGAAATAAACTCATGCATATAAAATCAACTATATTTGACAAGGGAATCAAACATACTCAATGGAAAAAGATAACTGTTTAATAGGCAGTGGTGGAAAAATTGGATAGTCACACGTAAAAGAATGAAACCAGACCCTTATCTTATACCACTCACAAAAAAAGACCTAAATGTAAGACCAGAAATTCCTAAAACTCAGGAAAAAGAAACTCCCTGAGAGAGGTCTTGCCAATTATTTTTTTGGGGTATGACCCTAAAAGCACAAACAACAAAATAAACAAGTGGAACTACAAAATAAAAAGCTTAAGCACAATGAAATAAATAGCCTACAAAATGAAAAGACAATCTGTGGAATGGGGAAAAATATTTACAAGTCATATATCTGACAAGAGGTTATTATCTAAACTATAGAGAGAACTCCTACAACTAAATAGCAAAAAAATTCCAAATAATCCATTGAAAAAAACGGGCAAAGGACCTGAATAGATATTTTTTCAAAGAAGATACATGAATGGCTAACAGGTACATGAGGAGATGCTCAACATCATTAATCCTAGGGGAAATTCAAATCAAAACCACACTGAGAGATCATATCATGCCTGGCAGGCTATTATCAGAAGACAAGAGATAACCAATGTTGGCAAGATGTGCAGAAAATGGAACCTTTGTTCTCTTGGTAGAATAGTGAATTGGTTTGGACACTATGGAAAACAGTATGTATTTTTCTCTAAAAATTAAAAATAGAACACATACAACCCATCAATTCCAGTTCTACGGATATATATATATATATAAAGGAAAAGGAAAAGGAAAAGGAAATGAAAATCTATGTTGAGATATCTACATCCCCATGTTCACTTTAGCATGACTTACAATAGCCAAGACACGAAAACATCCTAAGTTGTCCACCCATGCATGAAGGGATAAAGAAATTGTGTATATATATACAATAGCCATAATAAAGGAAATCCTGCCATTTGTGACAACATGGATGGACCTTGACGGAATTATGGTAGGTGAAATAAGTCAGAGAAATCTGACTACTGTATGATTTCACTTATATGTGGAATCTTAAAAAAAAAAATCAGATCTGTGGTTATCAGCGGTAGGGAGTGAGGGGAGGTGGGATTGGGAGATGGTGATCAAAAGATACAAACTTACAGTTATGACATAAATAAGTACTGGGAATATAAAGAACATCATGATGGTCATACTTAACCCTGCTTTATAGTATATATATAAAAGTTGTTGAGAGCATCTTAAGAGTTTTCATCACAAGGAAAAAAAAATACAATTTTTCCCCCTGCTTCTTTTTAGTATCTCCATGACATGGTGGATCCTACTGGGGTAACCATTCTTGTGGTTATTGTCACCATTTCATATGAATCATACAGGCAAGTCAAGCTATTATTCTGTGTACCTTAAACTTATACAAGGCTGTAGGTCAATTATACCTCAAAACTGCTGGGGCAAAAGGCTGAGTAACTGCAGAAGGTCTCACGGCTAGAGCTGGGAGGAATCAACATTCAAACTCAGTGCTGTCTGACCCAACAGCCACATCCAGCTGAGGACTTTGATTTTGATCTGTACTGTGGACTTTGTGAGGATCTGCAGAGGTTTTTAAAAAAGGCTGGCGAAAGTGGGGCGCCTGGGTGGCTCAGTTGCTTACGTGTCCAGCTCCTGATTTTGGCTCAGGTCATGATGTCAGGGTTGTGAGACTGAGCCCCACACTGGGCTCTGTGCGCAGTTTGGAGTCTGCTTAGGACTCTGCCCCACGCCCTTTACCCTGTGCCATTTGCCCCACTCCCCTGGTGCGCCGGCTCTCTCTCTAAAATAAGTAAATCTTAAGAAAAAAAAGAGGGTGCCAAAAGTAAGAGCTGTATTTTACTAAGTTCATTCTGTTGGAGGGTGGGGCCTGGATTGGGAGAGAGGTCGGGGCATAGGGATGATGACTATATTTACATCTAGTATTTATTTGATGGTGTCTATCCCACATGCACTCAACTTTTTTTATAAAATCTTTTTTAAAAAACATTTATTATTTATTTGACACACACACACACACAGATCACAAGTAGGCAGAGAGGCAGGCAGAGAGGGGAGGAAGCTGACTCCCTGCTGAACAGAAAGCCTGATATGGAGCTCCATCCCAGGACCCTGAGATCATGACCTGAGCTGAAGGCAGAGGCTTTAACCCTCTGAGCCACCCAGGCACCCCACTCCTCAAGTTCTTATTGAACACAGCTACTCTGGAGCTTATCAAGGAAAGCTTTTTCAGTGTTCTTTATCTGATTGGTAGCTGATTAATTACTAGTGAGCCTAAAGGCACTGCAGAGACAGGCTCCACGCCTGATTTTACAATATACCAAATGAGAAATGATGGCTTCCTAAAGTCTGCTAAAAAAATCTCCTTGTGATGCTAGGTGCGGCCCTTCTCTCTTGCCCTCAAGGCTGATTTCACTCAAACTGCAGGATTCTCCTTTTTTCTGTAGCATGCCAAACCATGACATTACTCCACTAGAATATATATCACATTTCCAAAAAGGCAACTCTGGAGAAAAAAGCTGGAGATACAGGGCAGTACTGCTCCATAGTTCAGCTGCTTTGGCTTATGATGCCACACATCTTCCACTCTCTCTTCTCTGTGGCCAGAGATCGCACCATGAAGCCCGGTGTTGGCTTTCAGTGGGTGCAACTTCCATTTAATCATTCTGGCATGCAGACTTCTGGGTCTGTGTTCAGAGAATAGGATGGTCCCAGGGCTCAGAGTAATAGCCTCTGTTCTGCCATCCTCACGGAAAACAACACCCTGGTTTGTTGGGGGCCCTGAGATGCCCAGTCATCCTGTTCAGCCCAGGACTGACAGCTCTTCGTATGGTCCAGCCGATTCTCGCTAATTCACCCTACTATCTGCTGGAGAAGAGCTGAGAGGAAGGCCGCTTACAAATGTTCAGTTAAAAAGGAAATGCTTAATACAACTGCTCTTGGCCACAGCAACTTTGTAGCCTCACTTAGCTCACCCAGTATCTCATTTACCTTGAAAATAAAGTCTTGATTAGTGAGTGAGGCTGAGGCTTAAAGTGTGAGTCTTATTACCATTCTCCGGGCCCAGGGTTTCCTCTGCTCACCCTGTCCTAGCGGATTCCCCAGTCAGCCTCTGTCCTCAACGGGTCTCCTGTTAAGGACAGCCCGCCCCTCTGCGAAGCAGGTACGTGCCCGACCCTGCTCTGCTCCTTAGCTTCGGTGTCAGACACCACACACTGTCCCAGGACACGGCTCTGGGCTCCTGTGCTGAAATCGGAAGATGCATGAGGCTATAGAACAGAATCAATAAGAGTGTTTTTACTGTCACCAGACACGTGACTTCCCACAACGTGCAGCATCCCACAGTCCCTTTGGGAGTCCAGGTCCCAGGTCTCAGAATCGCACAACGGTGCAGCCAGAGGGCTGTGTAATTGCCTCCCCAGATGGGCACACAGACTGTGAGCCCAGTGTTCTTGGGAGGAATGACTGAAGGCTCATTTGCTGCTACAGACACTTACGGACAGGACCTGTCAGCTTCTCTGTCTTCAAAGGAGTCGAAGAACAATTTGACGGCAAGGCTAGGGAGCAGCTGTGGGGCCTGATGTGGTAAGCCGTGCTGGCTTGCTCTGATCCCAGGTTTCAGCTGAAATACTTAAAAAGTTCCTCTGGGATAGCAGCCAGCGTGCATCTGGCAGAACCCCCCAGGGAGGGGAGCAAGGGCCGTGCCCATCTGTGGCTGCAGAGGCGGGCTCGCTCCGCTCCAAGCCAGCGCTGGCTCTTCTTAGCTCTGTAACCTCGGCGGGCTTATTAACCTCTCTGTGCTTCAGCTTGCTCATCTGTGAGATGGGGACAAGAACACTACCTCCTGAGGTTTTTGGGCGGATTACCTCAGTTAATACAGGTAAAGCTCCTTAGAACAGCACCTGACACAAGCACCTAATCAACGCCAAGTACTAGTATTAGCGACGTGATAACAACACCTGTGTCCCAACATTACCTTGACCAGTGTGAACCCCATCCATGCAGCCCTTCTGCTCCAGCCTGTTCTGAGGTGAAGAGCATGAGGCCTGTCTCTGCCGCCATGATCTCAACCACAGCAAACTCCCTCTTTACCGAGAACGGATGGGAAAGGCCCTTGAGTCAGAGCTTCAAGGCCTGATTCGTATCACTGGGACAAGTCGTTTTTCTTGAGACAATCTGCTTACCTGAAAAATGGGGGCACTGATCACTGTGGTGACAGCTTCCTGGGGTGGCGGGGAGAGCAAGGGGGACCAGGTGGGAGGTGACTTTATAAGGCCAGCTGCTCGAACGGACTCGAGGACGCACTGCAGGGGAGGCCGTGCCCGCATGGAGCAGATCGCCCGGCTCCTGGCCAGGCAGTCCTTGGCACCACAGTCCCCGAGGCCTCTACCCGGATCTCCCGAGAGCCGCTCCCGCTCTCTGCTCTCTCTCTCCTTCTGCCAACAGTAGGCTCTCTTTGGCCCTTTTATCTCCTGACAGGGCTGTTGACATGTGGCACACCTGTGCTCACCATGATTTACTTGCTTTGTTCCCCCATCGGCTTTCCTCTCTCTGGAGATGGAGGCCACCTGTGGGCAATGGCTCCCGCCCTCCCCCAGGCTACTGGTCGTGACTAAGGCTTCATCTAGCTTTAGGCCCTGGGGGGCCTGCAGATGAAGGAGATTATGAAATATGTGAAACTCTTGCAGCAAAGGACTCCTCCAGTCCTCCCATGATGACTCCCTGGAGGGATCTGTCTCCGTACATCAGGACGCCTCCACGACTACTCCTAGCACCTGCCCCCCCCAGCTTGGCCCGTGTTCTCGCAGGGTTTTGTAATCTAGGCCAGATTATCCCACTTAATCCACTACGACCAGGCCCTGGTTTAGGTACTCAGGCTATGTCTAATTCCTGAGTAGTAAAGACATAAAAAGAAAAATAAAATATCTTACAGTGCTTTAGAATTTACAAAGTGCCCATGATCTCATTCTAGCAACCTGCCATATCAGCAGGACAGGTGCAGCAATTACTAAATCCTGTTTTACAGATGAGAAAACTGAAGGTCAGGGAGGCCACATGATTGGCAAAGGTCAGATAACTTGTCAGATGCCAGAAACTCGGGCTTCCTGGTTACAAACTGAGGCTCTTTTCCTTTACACCAGGCCATCCTAGGTGCTTCCTAACTTTCTTGGCAAAACTGTCCTCCAAATAGCTTGTGCAGTGTAAATTACAAGGGCCTACACATGAGTGAATTTTGTGGGCACACTCTGTAAAATTGGCCTATCGTGCCAGCACATGGAATTTGCTAGAAAGACAGAGCACGGAGCGTATCACGTTTGGACGTTAGGAGTAGGAGGCGCTCTGGCACCTCCCTCATCCTACCTTCTCCAGGCCCGCTGGATGACGGCTGCCGCTTTGTTCTTTTTGCGAAACAGCTCTTTCCTGCTTCTTTCTTTCTGGATTATCTGCAGCCGCAGCTCTACAGGGAGAAGGTCAATATTCACGCTCTGCCCAGAGAGAGCACCAGGTGCTGGATCGGGCTCCTTGGGTATCTGAGTGTCCTCAGACAGGGTGGGCATTCCCGACTTCCTGACTCCTGACCTCAACACCTCTGTGTTCTCTGGCAAGTCTGAGTAGATCCCTCCTGTGATCTTGTCCTGTGCCATTTTGTTTCTTGGTGTTCGGCGGTGGAGAGGATTCTGCCCAGCATGGACCACCTCCCCCTTGGCACTGCCAGGCCGGCTGGAACCAGCTGGGGAGTGCCTTCCTCCTCGGAGCTCTTGACCGCGCCTTTTCTGGGAGGCACATTTGGCCTTGGGTGCTGTGTCCTGCCGCTTGCTGGGTTTCCGGGGGCCAGCCTGCTGTGGAAGGTTCGTAGCTGCCCACCTGGGATCCTCTCCTTCCTCGTCGGGCCCAGCCACCCTGATACAGGAAGGCTGCTTCGAGAAGCTTTTCCCCTTGTCACACCGCTGCTCACCAACTGTCTCACCTCTGGGCTTTTCCACAGAGACTCCTGCATGTCTCTTTCCGTCATTGCTTTCACTGGGGCTGAAGTGGACACAGGCAGATCGGCCTTTAGACTGTCCTCTGGGTGATTCTTGGGGAGACAAGGAAAAACAGAAAGAGTATTTATTGTTCCAAACTTGCATAGTGGGGCAATTCTGCTCGTTTGTTCACATAAAATACTTAGACTTGTTTGATTAGAATCACCATTATAGTAGTGATTCTAATGAGAAAAAAAAAAAAAACTGTTTAGCTTCTACTTCTAGCAATGGAATGTTAGATAACCTGAAAGTCTTCCCACTATAATCTACTAAAATATAATAAACATTCTTTTACAAGCACCATAGTGCTTCAAGAAAATAAAGAAAATCCAAAAACAAAGGAGAGGCCAAAAAAGAAAAAAACCGAAAATTAGAATGTTAAGTGTGTGAGTTGATCCCACAACCATCTGGGCACGTAGTCATGGTGGACTGAACAATGGTTAGTCTTATTAGATATCTGGCTGTGTTTTAATATCCAGATAAGGACAGAAAACAAGGTCTTGCCAGCAGAAAATTAGCTAGAACCAAGACCCTGCAGGAAGCTAGGCCTCTTGAGAGGGTATGTCTTCTGGGAAATGATAGTCCAGATAAAAAAATTGAATTGCCAGCACTGGGAAACAACAAGAAAATTTATCTTAGCCTGGGTTCTGGATGGGGAAAAGAGTCTCCTTGGAGAATCTGAAACCAAAGTCCTGTGCCTCACATGGGGTTCATACTCATTTATTCTCAACCCGCAGGGAAAATTAATATAAAAACCAGTCTCAGGATGGCGGTACAGGATGCTTCAGTGAAGCAAATGCAGTATTACTCTGATGTGGCATTTCCTCAACACAGGTCACACAGAGGGGTCCTTCTGAAAATGATGTCACAATCCAAAATTATAAAATGCACGAGAAAACAATCTACTGTGCATGAGTTAATAGACACAGTGGTGATATCAGATCAACAAGAACTGAGTTACTAGAACAGTGTGCACATACACAAATACACATGCACAAGAACTGATTAAACACAAAAGAATTTAAAAATATGGGAAAAGAATATATTTGAGAAAGAGCAAAATACAGCTTCTAAAATGAAACAATTTAGACTCAATACAAAAAGCAATGAAGGAACTTCTGCCTCTGTAATGGCAGAGTGGAGGCGTACTCACCATTGAGCACAACAGAAAAGCCAAATAAAATATTACAAACCACCTGTCTGAAGGCACTGAAGAGCTAACAAGACAGAAAAAAATATGGGGGCTGAGATGTAGGAGAATCAGGTAATCAACAGAGACGAGCAAGGCATTTGGGCTCATATATTCCTAAGAGAATTATATCATCCCATCAAGATCTGGAGGACAAAACCTGGAATCCAGAACCTGCCAAGAAGCATTCTTTTGGGCTGGAAGCCTGCAGGGCTACATCTTAGGAGAAAAGGTGAAGTCATAGTAAATTGATCCTTGTAGGGACTGAGGACAGCTTTGCTTCATCTCAGTATTAGAAACTGGATTAAGGTTTGGATTGCCCAAACTTGGATTGCTCATGCCCTTACGTCTGCCAGGAGCCAATGTAAATTCCCGCTGGAGGAATCACTATCATCCCAGGTCTCGTGTCATTGCTAATGTAATTTTTTATATTAAATGTCTACCACTCAGGGGCGCCTGGGTGACTCAGTTGGTTAAGCGACTGCCTTCGGCTCAGGTCATGATCCCGGAGACTCGGGATTGAGTCCCACATCGGGCTCCCTGCTCAGTGGGAAGCCTGCTTCTCCCTCTCTCACTCCCCCTGCTTGTGTTCCCTCTCTGGCTGTGTTTCTCTCTGTCAAATAAATAAAAAACAATTAAAAAAAAACTTGTATAAATGTCTACCACTCAATCAAAAATAAGTGGGCAGATAAACAGATAAGATAATATTCAAGGAGTGGGGGAGACAATAATACAGACACACAGGTTATCCAGATAACTTTTTTTTCAGAAACAGACTTTAAAATAACCATTTTACAGTACAAAGTAGTATCTAAACTCTGCTACACTTCATGTAAGACAAAGGGGAAATAAGGAAATATACTTGCATCTGCTCATTTGTATAAAAGAATATGGAAAGGATAAACCAGAAACTGAAGAGATTAGGTGCATACTGTCATAGGGACAAGAAAGGGGAAGAAAGAGGGAGATGGGAACTGGGTAGTGGGGGTGAGGGGAACAATACTTCTCTGGGCACATCTTTTGGCATAGTTCTGACTCTTAGAACCATTATAATGTTTCACATGTGCCACTAGAGCCCCAATTAATCAAACAACAAGACCCTGACAACAGCAAGGGCTGATGAGGAAGGCGGTGGAGCAACGGAAACCCTCAGGCAGCGCTGGCGGGGATGCAAAGTGGTGCCGCGGCTCTGGGAGGGGGTTTGGCGGTTCCTTAGAAAACTGTTCTTATTGTACAAGCAAGCAATTTTTCTCTTTGTTATTTACTCATATGAATTTAAAACTTATGTCTACCCAGAACCCTGTACATGGATGCTTAGAGTAGTTTTATTAATAATATCCCAACCGTGGAAGCAACCAAGAAGTCCTGCACTAGCTGAATAGATGACGAAATTGTAGTATATCCAGACGATGGAGTATTATTCAGCACTAAAAAGAAATGAACTGAACGGAAATGAAATACAAATGAGATGAGTGCTAAACAGAAATGAGTTACCAAGCTTTGGAGGATGTTCCCAAGTGAAATATTACTTCCCTTATATGAATATTACTGGTGCATATTACCAGTAAGGGTAAGGAGCCAATATGAAAAGGCTATCTATTGTATGATTCCAACTCTATAACATTTTGGAAATGGGCCAAACTATGGAGACAGTAAATGGATTGGCGGTTGCTATAGGTTTGAGGGAGGGAAGGATACAAAGGCAGAGCACAGGGGATCCTTAGGGCACCGTGATAGTTAATTTTATGTGTCAACCTGACTGGCATCAGGGGTGCCCAGATAACTGGTAAAATATTATTTCTATGTGTGTCTGTGCGGATGTTTTGGAAAGGAATTAACATTTGAAGATTGCCCTCACCAAAGCAGGTGGGCAACATCTACTCTGTGGAGGGTCTTAGTAGAACGAAGAGATAGAGGAAAGGCAGATTCGCTCTCTTTGCTCGAGCTGGGACAAAGCTGCCTTTAGATGAGGTGCTGCTAGTTTTCAGGCTTCCAGACTTGGATCAGAACTTATTTCATCAGCCCCCTCATCCCCCTGATTCTCAGGCCTTTGGACTCGGCCTCACACCATCTGCTCCCCTGGTTCTTAAGCCTTCAGATTCACTGAATCACACCAGCCGCTTGCAGGCAGCAGATCATGGGACTTCTCCACCTCCATAATCAAGTGAGCCAATTTCTAGAACAAACCTCCTTTATATATACCCTATTAGTTCTGTTTCTCCGGGGGAACCCTGACTAATACAGGCAGTGAGACTCTTCTGTGTGGTGCCAGGATGGTGGATATGAGTCATTATACATTTGTCAAAACCTACAGAATGGGCAGTACCAGGCATGAAGTCTGATGTAAACTGTGGACTTTGTGTGATAAGGATGTATCAGTGTCGGTTCATCAATTTTAACAAGGATTTTAACAAGGACACTGAGTGGGGGAGTATGCACGCGTTGGGGGCCAGGAAGGTATGGGAACTCTGCACTTTCTGCTCAGTTTTGCTGTAAGCCTAAAACTTCTCTAAAAAGTAAATTCTATTAAAAGGAAAAAATTAAGAGGTACAAACTTCCAGTTCTAAGATAAGTAAGTCACAGGGATGAAAAATACAGCATAGGAAATATAGTCAATACCATTACAATAGTGTCATATGGTGACAGATGGAGCACGCTTATGGCGAAGCATTGCGTAACATAGAGGATTGTCCAATCGCTGTGTTGTAAACCTGAAACTAATGTAACACCGTACGTCCACCATACTTCAGTAAAAAAAGGAAAAAAAAGAAAAATAATGAAGAAACTGCTAGGTGATATTAGATACTATTAACTAGTAATGATAAAAATAATGTGATTTGGATATTTATACAGATAGATCAGTGAGAATGAATACAAAGCTAGAAATATACCCATATTAAAAATATACAATAAAGATAGTGTTTTGGGTTTGTGGTGAGGAGCTGAGCCGCTTAGAGCCCCTGGGTGTGAACCCAGAGACGGATGTTGTGCCCCTCCTGACGCTGTTATTCACAAAGCCCACTGCCAGTGTCGCAGCTCCAAGGGTGTGGCTAGTTTCCATGTATATTACTGAATATTCCTTGCAGATTATTTCATGTATATGTCTAGAACAACTGCCTGGTCTCTAAAAAGAAGTTATTAGATTCCAATATTACTATATAAAAATTAAATTTGAGATAATAAAAATTAGAAAGTACATGTGATTATTAGATCTTGAAGTGGGAAAAACCTGTTCTTTGGTAAAGCCACAAGGATAAAAAGCTCAAAGAAAAAATTAAACAGAATAAAGGATAAATTTTAAAAAGACAGTCATTATATATGATAGACAAAGGTTACTGTTATTATACACTTAGCTTTTAGAAATATTAACAAGATGAAAAAACAATATAAAAATGGACAAAGCACACCAGTGAAAAATCCTGAAAATAAATACACAGAGCCAGTAAAAATATGACGAAATCCCATCCTAACTAGAATTCAATAAAATCATTATTTGTGTAAATGTTTGGAGAGAGTTTTTGTTTTTTTTGCTTTTGAAAGGTTGAAATTACCTTTTGCAACCTTCCTGGAATGAAATTTGGTAGGATGTTTAAAGAGCCATAAAAATTAGAGATGTACACAAAAATGTACATGAAAGGTTATTTAGCTCATGTGTCTTATAACACAGATATGATTAAACAAATCATGCTGTGTTCATAATCTGATATAATACTAAGCAGATACTTTTTGAAAATAAGGAGATAACATACGAAGATCTCAAAACAGGATGCCCACACTTTTCTGAAATAAAATAAAAGAAAGTTCTAGTAGATGGAATTGTACCAAAGTGATGAGTTGCTTATCTTAAGGAGGATTTTTATTTTTTTCCTTGTTCTTTTCTGTTTTAAAATTATTTTGTAATGTACATTAACCAGTATTGTAATTAGGACAAAAATGTCATTTTCTGTTTAAATAAAGTACCCAACAACAACAACAACAACAACAACAACAAAAGCTCAACAATCAAAATCAACTAGGATGTGGGAAAGAACTCAAAATGGAATATAAATAATAACAAAGAAAACCTAACTGTATTACAAATGAATTAGGTAAGTACACTAAAAGGTGAAGGAAAGAACTAATCTAAGTACTTTGGCTGAATACTGTTTAAGGACAAAAAGTACAAAAAGAAATGTATATAAAGACCGTGCTCTAGTTAATACGTCTGTGTCTCACAGGGTTATGGGTCAGCAATTCTGAAACTACTTTGTGTACACCAGAACAGAACAAATAAGCATCTATGTGCTAGATGATGGGAGCCAGATCTTTCACTGTTGGAGGAAACACTTCGAGTAAAGAGAAAGGATAGAATAATCACTGTGGTGGTGAATGGAACAGGAGGTATCATGAATATGAACTCATGGTGTGTGTGTGTGTGTGTGTGTGTGTGTGTGTGTGTGTGTGTGTGTGTATGAGATACACATACAGACAGATGCAGAAAAAGATGTAAATTGAGACTTTGGACACAGAAACAAACTGAGGGACTTGGAGGGAGGGGGGTGGAGGGATGGGAGAGCCTGGTGGTGGGTACTGGGGACACCTAAAGCGGGGAGCACTGGGTGTGGGGAATGGGGAATGAATCTTGAAACACTGGAAAAAAAAATTTAGTAACAATAAAAAAAAAAAATTAAAAAAAAAAAAGAATCTCAAAAAAAAACAAAAACAAAAAACAAAAAACAAAAAACAAAAAAAAAAAAGAAAAAGATGTAAATAATTTTTAGCTCTGTCTGCTGAAAGGGCTTAGGAGTAACGGTACTCCAGTAGTAATACACCCACTTAGCACTCAGATTTTGGTTTCTAATACCATTCTTCAACAGAGGGAACCGCGGTTCTTTGGAGAAGTGGTTAGTTCCAGGGCTCTGAGTGAGGGAGAGATAGGACAAGGTTTCATTTTGAAGACACTTGAAGACACCAGTCCATTCCCAGAGAGGGATTAGGGGAGTTGAAGCAGATTAGTAAGACCTGTTAGTGTGCTACTACAACAGTTCAAGTTAGAGATGAAGGTAAGAAGATGAGAGGTAGTGTATATGGTGGTGGAGGATGAGAGGGAGAAAACAGGTTAGAAAGATGTTTAGGAAGTCAGTGAGACAAGAGCCCATGACAGGCTGGGTATGCGTGGTAAAGGAAAAGGAAATAATCATTACTCCTGCACTGAATGTTCAGACGGATGAGTACGCTATTCACCAACTCACAGAGCAGGCTTACATAAAATCTTCATCCATCTGGTCTCAGATAGGTTGAGTTTGGGATGCTTTGGAACATAAAAGGGAGGGCAAGTAAATAACTAAACACACATAACTGGAACAAGGGAAGGAGGTCCGGTAGTCTTTGGCATATAGGCGGTAGCTGGATTTTCTGTGTCGGCCACTGTACATGCACCAAATGTAAGGGCCCACTGACTCCCACCACTCACACCCACCGGTTCTGGCAGCCCATCTGGTGAGAAAGAAGATAACACCAGGGATGGCCCTTAAAACAGTGAGTTTCTCCTCCACTAGACGCTCTTGAAAACCACTGACTCAAAGACAACTTTATCTCACCACCTCCCACAAGCAATCTGCTAGCAAGTCCTCTCAAATGCTCCTCTCCGGTCCATGCTTCCTCCTCACCTGCTACTGTGTCTTACTGTAGGCCTTCCACTCAGCCCAGTGATCCTCCTAAGTATTAGTCTCCTTCCCTCTCTACCTCTTGAAATCGAAACAGGTCATATTTATAGAGTGCTTTAGGCACCGTGTTTAAATCCTTTCATGGGTTATCTCATTAATGTCCACAAATTCCTAAGACAGGCATTTTTGTTTTTATTTATTTATTTATTTATTTATTTACAAATAAAGAAACGGAGGCTTAGGAGAGGTTAAGTAACTTGATCAAGATCATATAGGCAGTAAGTGGTAGAGTCTAAATGTGAACCTAGTTTATTTGATTCTAAAGCTTGTGCAGTCAGCCATCATGCTCTACACGCATTGTAGACAAGAAGGGGAAGAATTACTATGAGAGAAGAGGGAAATCACTTACTAAGAGATGTTGGGCCAATGCCTCTCTCAGAGCCTCTGATTTCCGACTTGTACTGAAAAGGCTGTAGTAGATGCTTTTAAAGAGGCTCAAGCTCTAACACTCTCAGTTTCTAAAAAGACGAAGGAGAAAAAGAAGTGGCCCACATCTCCCTTCTCTAGGCTCCTGATGGGATGCCCACCCGGCAAGGTCTACACCGCGTGAGCACTGGTCAATTGAAGCAGCCGTGGCCAAACAGAAAGTGGCTTGGGGTGCCCTCTGCCCAATGATGTTTCCCAGCAAGACTATACTAGAGATGCTCCTGTCCAGGGACAGTCTTGATTCTGAGAAAATCTCCCTATTTTTCTTTGTACTCTGGCCTCTTCGGCAGGTAAATGAGGCCAAAGGCTGCCCATGAAACTGGAGCTCCCTCTTCTTACATCTCACTTGGGCTGATTGACCTCCCTTCTATTTACTCTTCCCCAAAGTTTGGATGCTGGGCTTCTCTGAGACCCTACCTATCTGTATATTTGGATCTGGTTCTTCCTGGAGGTCCCTTATTCAGTGCACTGCTGCCTGCTCTCAAATTAATGAGGAGCTCTCCTGCTTCAGAATTATTCTAGAATAGTGACTTTCAAAAAATTTTTTAGAAGATATTGTTTATTTATTTGACAGAGAAACACAGCTAGAGAGGGAACACAAGCACAGGGAGTGAGAGATGAGCTGGGAGCCTGATGCAGGGCTTGAACCCAGGACTCCAGGATAATGACCTGAGCCAAAGGCAGTCGCTTAACAACTGAGCCACCCAGATGCCCCGTGACTTTCAAATTTTTGACAAATCTGATATTGTGGCCCAGTATACTCACATTCATGTATGTATACATACACACACACACACACACACACACACCCTCTGTGCATAGATATACAACTACAAGAAAACTTACTATGTTTATTATGTGCAATATACTTTGTTAGTTTTTAAAGATTTTATTTATTTATTTGACAGAGAGTGAGAGAGTACAAGCAGAATGAGTTCTCTATTCTCCCTACAGAATAGGAAGCCTGATGTGGGATTCGATCCCAGGACCCTGGGACCATGATGTGAGCCAAAGGCAGACAACGCTTAACCAGCTGAGCCACCCAAGTGCTGATATTTTCTAACATAGTCTATTTCATGAAAATTAGCCTGATCCAATCCACTAAATTCATTTTATGAGCATGGCTTGAAACATGGCTTGAAAATCATTATAAAACCATGTCCTAGATCAAAAGTGAGGAGAGAAAGTCTAACTAGCAACAGTGTAACTAAAGGATGAAGGGATTTGTTATTAAAAACTGAAACTTAGTGGGTTTTCCAGGATGTAATGTGACTGACTGTGTCGGAACGTGATCAGGTCCACAGGAGTTCTGATTGGTCTTGTAGCATAAATGTCTCAAGGTATGTTGGGGCGCCTGGTTGCCTCAGTCAGTTGAGTGTCCAAGTCTTGATTTCAGCTTAGGTCATGATCTCAGGGTCATGAGATGGAGCCCTGTGTCAGGTTCCGTCCTGAGTGTGGAGCCTGCTTAAGATTCTCTCTCTCCCTTGGGACACCTGGGTGGCTCAGTCGGTTAAGCATCTGCTTTCAGCTCAGGTCATGATCCCGGGGTCCTGGGACTGAGTCCCATATCAGGCTCCTTGCTCAGTGGGGAGTAGCTTCTGCCTCTGCCTGCTGCTCCTCCTGCTTGTGTGTGCTCTCTCTGAGAAATAAATAAATAAAATCTCTCTCTATATATAAAAAGATTTTCTCTCTCCCTGTCCCCCACCCACGCACTCTCTCTCTCAAAAAAAAAAAAAAAAAAAGTCCCGAGGTGTTTTTTATAATAAGAGGAAGCAAAAATACCCTCTGTGCTTGTAAAAAGTCTGAATTAACTGTGGTCCCCCTTCTCTCTGTTCTGTAGAGCCCTGGATTAGAGGGAAAACACTGTCCATGTGAAATTGCAGGGATTAAGTATAATTCTTGTGGTATAGAGTAAGCCTCAAACCCATCAAACTTTTAGTGGGTGCTTTCTAAGTGGAATCAGGTCAAGAAGTATTTACCTACATAAACAATTTTCTGCTCACTATTGTAAGAAAGATGCTAATGGTATGGTCCTTACCCCTAATTATAGTTAAGTATGGCTGATACATAAAGTGGGCTCAAAAACGTATTTGTTGAATGAATCCATGCATGAGTAATTTAGTGAACTGAGTAGAAGCAAAGTTTTGCCATAAGATGGAACTCCATTACAGAAAACATGAGTACATCCAAGGAATACTTTTCATGTCTTTTTTTTTTTTTAAGATAGATTGATTTTAGAGAGAGCAAGAGCAAGCATGGGGAAGGGAAGAGGGAGAGAGAAATTTTAGCAGACTCCTCAGTGAGCTCAGCCCAACTCAGGGCTTGATCTCAAGACCCCGAGATCATGACCTGAACTGAAACCAAGAGTTGGATGCTTAACAGACTGTGCCAACCAGGGGCCCCTCATGTTATGTTTAATACTCTGTTTTTCATGTCTGACTCTCAAGCACCTAGCTAGTATGTTCAAGGAATACTTATTATTTCCCTTATATACCAGACATCCTGCTAGGTGCTTGTTACACGGAAGTAGGAGGCACATTGCTACTTGTGATACATCGTTTTATGGCCAAAGATCCTTCCCAACCCAGTACATACTCACTTTTGAAATGTGCTTTTGCAACATCTTCACACCAGAGGTGGAGTCTATGTCTCCATCCCGTTGAATCTGTGCTGGCCTTGCGAACTTGTCTCATCAACAGAATGTGGTACAAATGATAGGAACGTTTTGGAGCTTAGGCCTCAAGAGAGCCTGTCACTTCTGGCTTTCTCTCTCTGAGTACGGCCTTGAGAACAACATGCAAGGAAGATGGTCTAACCTTCTGGAGGATGCAAGGTTGCGGAGAAGAGATCGGAGACCTCTCAGCCCGCAGCCAGCACCGGTGGCCACACGTGTACAGGAAGCCATCCTGGGCTTTCTGTCCCAGCCAGCCTTCCACCAGCCACCTGAATAAGGCCAAGTGACCCAGGAGAAGAACTATTCAGACAAGCCCCAGAATTGTGAGAAATGAGAAGTCATTGTTGTCTTAAGCACTTAGTTTTGGGGGTAGTTTTTTACAACACTAATGAGAATCAGCACAGAAACCAATAGGTAAAAAAGAGAGGTGTTGGCCTAACAAAGCCCCAGAGTGTTGACTTAGGGACTGGTGAGTGAACAGAAGCAGGGAAGGCAATGAAGAGACTATTACCAAAGGCTGAGAGAGTAGAGAGGAAATTGCTACCGGAGTTTGGAGGATGGTCAGTTGTATTATTCAGTGGCAGAATAATGGGTAAAATGGGCAAAAGTTACTTACAGTAACTTAGAAGACAGAAAACATATCTAATGAGTTTGTAGATACGGATTAGGAGATTTCCAGGGGACAATAACTGAAGAAAATATCAACCGGCTGAGTTAGCTGCATGTGATAAGGTATGGGCAGAAAGAAACAAAATTAGGAAAGAACTGCTCAGTTTGCAAGCCGAACCTAGAGGAAATAAAAGAGCCTAAAATGTGCCAGGTTAGAAAAGAAAGCTGTTTAGCATATTCATTCCTTCCAGTCAATGAGAGTCTTTTAATAAAATATGACTTACGGATAAAGATCCAATCAAGAGTATTGCTGTGCAAACCTTTATTAAGACCTAAAAATACCTAAGATGACACATTGTAAGGTCCGATAAGCTACACAAAAGAGCTAAGATCTTCAAGGGCATTTTCCCACAGCAGTGTGAGCCATGCAAAGTAGAGAGAGGCCCATTTGAGAAATAACTATGGATGTGGTTTTGGAACATGAAATGAATCCAATCAAAATCATAGGGAAACCACAAAAAAAATTTTTTTTTTTAAGATTTTATTTATTTGACAGAGAGAAACACAGCTAGAGAGGGAACACAAGCAGGTGAGGTGAGAGAGGGAGAAGCAGGGTTCCCGCCGAGCAGGAAGCCCGATGTGGGACTCGATCCTGGGTCTCCAGGATCATGACCTGAGCCGAAAGCAGTCGCTTAACCAACTGAGCCAACTAGGCGCCCCACCACAAAATTTTTTAAAAATATTTTATTTATTTGAGAGAGAGGGAAGGAGAGAAAGCACGGGAGCAGAGGGAGAAGAGAGAGAATCCCAAGCAGACTCCCCGCTAAGCTTGGAGCCTGACATGGGGCTCGATCCCATGACCCTGAGAGCATGACCTGAGCTGAAATCAAGAGTCAGCTTGGTTAACCGACTGAGCCACCCAGGCGCCCCTGAAACCCACACAATTTCTGAGGTAATTGTATCACAAAGAGTATCAGTAGCTTGAAGTACAGAGGCAGTTTAGAACAAGCAGGTGCCTTTCGAACATCAACCTCCTATAGGGAGGAAACAGGCTGAGGAAGCTGGTTAGCTGTGAACACAGGCTATGTCTTATGGGAAAGGAGGATGTCTCTGAGAGCAGAACCAAGAGCCCCAGTGGCAGAGCCAAGAGCCAAGGAGAATAATCGAATAGGAAATCACACACAGGGGTAAAACCATACTCTAATCAAGGGACATCCCATACTTCTGATACTGCTAATGTATGACCAGTTGGCATACAGAACTGCTGTGGACTGGTGACTGCTATGTGCCTCTTATTTCTCCCCTTTTGGAACAAAGGTGTCTACTGGGGTTATTCTGTCCCTGCCTCACCATTGCTTGTTGGAGATGTGTGTGCGGGGGGTTTGATAATGTCTGTTTTGGTTGGCTAGTCTCTGAATTGGAAAGATTCACACCTGGAGAATCTTATCTATCTATCTATCTATCTATCTATCTATCTATCTATCTATCTATCTATCTGACAGAGAGTGAGAGAGAGAGAGAGAGAGAGAGAGAGAGAGCAAGAGCAGATGAGCGGGGGAGCAGCAGGCAGAGGGAGAGGAAGAAGTAGGCTCTCTACCGAGCAGGGAGCCTGATGCGGGGCTCAATTCTAGGACCCTGGGATCGTGACCTGAGCCAAAGGCAGATGCGTAATTGAGCCACCCAGCTGCTCCACGTCTGGGGAATCTTGACAACATCTGGACATGACACAGGTGTCAAGATCCCAAACTTCAAGCTTGATGTGATGACTGAGATGACATTTTGGGGGTCCTCAGATAATTTTGAGAATATTGTGCATGTGGGAGGAATGTGAATAATCTGTGACCAAAAAGGAACTGTGATAGATTAATAATCAAAAATTTTCCCCATCCTAGTATGCACAAAAGTGGAGCATGTTTCTCCAGATCATTCAGTCTGCGATGGCCATATGACTTGCTTTGATCAATTGGATGTAGCATGCAAAATCTGGAGTGTATTCCCCAAGGGGTCTTGTAGCTTTTGCCTTTGCTTTTTTTAGAATGATGCCCTAAGACCACTGTGTTGGGTGGGCCAGTCTAGCTAATGAAGGATGGAAGGCCATGTAAAACAGGGTCACGGAATCCAGCTCATCGCCGGTATCAACTGCCAGATATTTAAGTCAGTCTATCTCAGACCATCCAATTCAACTGCGCCTCCACCTGAATGTAGTCACACGAGAGAGACCAGGCCAGGTGAACATGTAGAGGAACTGCCCAGCCAGCCCACAGAATCAGGAGAAATAATAAAAGTTGTTCTAAGCCACTTAGTTTTAGTATAGTTTTGTTTTTGGTGTGTGTGTGTGTGTGTGTGTGTGTGTGTGTGTGTGTGTGTCTGTGTGTGTGGTTTTGTTTTTTGTTTATTTATTTATTTTTACACAGCAGCACGTAACAGAAACAACCCTGATCTTACAGATCTTGCAATCTGAAAAAACAGACAACTCAGCAATAACAGTAAAAGGTGATGATCTTCCTAATACGGAAGTACAGAAGATCTATGGGAACATACAGCAGGAAGATGAAGCCTCGTTTAGTGGGGAGGTATGGCTGTATAAAGGAAGGAACATTCATCCTGAGATCTGAAAGATAAGAGGCACTTTTATCCATATGGATGGGGAATTGTAACATGCAGTGACCTCAAGCTAAGAAAGAAATTGAGAAAATTCAATGTGGTTGTTACATCATGGGAGTCTGGTCAACACTAGCTGAATGAATAAGTGAATGAATACGTAACAGGGTATCAGACCTCTTTAAGGCACATGTTGCTGATGCATTATCACTGTAAAGTGTGTTATGAAATTATATTCTGGACATGTTTGTAGTCATTCATGTGTACTTTGCATAGCTGTTCTTGGCTAGATCATCAGTGTGGTTTAACAACAGTAGTTACTGAAGACCTATTACATGTCATGGGCTATAATATATACTCTACATTAATTATTTGATTTCTATTCATAGCTGCCTTGCAGGATAGAGACTATGCACTCTTTTTTTTTCTTTTTAAAAACTGATGTATAGTTGATACAATGTTACATTAGTTTCAGGCATACAGCATAGTATTTTTACCATGCCTGTGCTCACACAAGTGCAGCTACCATCTGTCATCATAGGCACTATGCTAATACCATCGACTGTATCCCCTATGCTATACCTTCCTTCCCCATGGCTCATTCATTCCATAACTGAAACCTATACCTCCCATACCCCTTCATCCATTCTGCCCATTGCCCCACTCCCCTCCTCTCTGGCAATCATCAGGTTGCTCTCTGTATCTATGAATCGACTTCTGCTTTTTTTGTTTGTTCATTTGTTGTTTTTTGAGTATCCCTCCCACCACCCCATTTTATAGGTAGGAAATTAAGGTTCAATGAGATAGAATGAATTTTCGAAGCCCTGAATTGGGTCACCATGAGATTTCACAGATTCTGGGGTTCACAAGGTCAAAACTATTTTTATAATATTACTAAGATATTATTTGCCTTTTCACTAGGTTGGCATTTGCACTTAGACTTCCGGAGGGTTCTCACTGTTCCTTAATTTATAAGAATGGCTCAATGTGCTCAAAGTGCTTTGGGCAAATAATATAATTTATGCAGAACACCTGTTTTCCTTTCGGGAGTCTGGAGTTGTATCATATGCTAGGCAGAGGGTACCTATGTAACTGACCTCAGTAAAAACCCTGGAGTCCTAAGTGTAGGTGTGTTTTCCTAGTAGACAAAAGGCTAACTGGTCGTTACAATTCATTGCTGGAGGAATGAGTCATGTCTTGTGTGATTCCACTGGGAGAAGACTCTTGGAAATCTGTACCTGGTTTCTTCCAGACTTTGCTCCATGTGCCTTTTCCCTTTGTTGATCTTGATGTGTATCCCTTTGTTATAAAAGATCCTAGCTGTGAGTAGAAATATATGCAGAGTCTTGTGAGTATTCCCAGCAAACTACTAGACTTTGGGGGTGGGGAGTCTTGGGGATCCCCAACATACTAAGCAAAATCCAAACAGGATGAAGTCCTAAAATCCATATGAGGACACATCACATGAAATGCCTGAGAATCAAAGATAAAGAAAAACCTTGAAAGCAGCCCGAGAGTGGTAGCATGTTCCCTAGAAGCATCACCCGATAACAGCCAATTCTGAACAACAGTGGGTTTCTTCGCAGAAGCTGTGGAAGCCAGAAGAGGCACAGCCTCTGCCAAGTGTCCAAGCACTTCCAGGGAAGGAAAGACCCGCTGACTGCGCATTCCACATCTGGTTTAGCAACTCTTCAGGAAGGAAATCAAAACATTCTCAGGCAAAGGAAAACTTAAAGAATTTGTTGCTAGTGGAACTACCCTTAAATACTGACCAAAGATGTTTCTTCAAATGGAAAGGAAATGATAAAAGAAGGCATCTGGTGCACGGGGAGGGAAGAGGAAACAACAGTAAAAGAGAACTATGAGTACCTAAAAGAGACTGTCCTTTTCCTCATGGTTTTCATAAATTATATTTGATGATTGAAAGAAAAATTATACCATCTGGTACTCAGTCAATGATATTTAAAAGTGGGGAGGTAAGGTACCTCAATGGACGTGAGGTTTCCACATTTCACTCGAAGTGGCAAAAACAAGTTATAAGTCCCTTATAACTTATAAATACAACAAACATAGAACGATACCCTAATACTCAGAACCACCACCACAAAAACTATAGAAAGAGATATACTCAAAACCACTATCAATCAGATGGCATCCTAAAAGATGTTCAACTACCCTACAGGAAGGGGAAAAAAGAAAACAAACAAACAAAAATAGGGATGAGATCCAGAGGAAATAAATAGAAAATAAATAGTAAGATGGCAGTCTTCAGTGCTGACATAATTGCCTTAAATGTAAACAGACTACACACAGCAGCCAGGAGAACCCACAGTCTGTGGCTGGCATCAGGTAACAGAGGGGATACACCTACCGTATGGCTTTCTGGGGTCTCTTCCCTGCGCATCTGGGGAAAGATGCTGCTCCCTCTGGGGGGCTCTGCCTGGAGATCTTCGACTGGCTCTCTCCTCAGGGTCGTGGGCTGTGTCGTGGGCGAGAAGCTGTTTGTCGGGGGCCCCGCTCTGCCTGTGGGGTTCAGCCTGGGTGTTGGGCAGACATCGAAGGGCTTGGGGACTGCAGGAATCAGGGCTCAGCCTTCCCTTCTGCTGTTCTGCCTCCCTTCGTTTGTTTTCTTCCTCTCGCTTCCTGGAAGCAAAGCCAAGGAGGCAGAGGGAAAAATTAAAAAAAAGTGTTACCCATTCAAATGTTCTTGAGTGAGATTTAAAATTTAGGAGAAACTACCACATCACAGGAGGGGCTTCGAAATTCACAGTTTCCACAATTTCCCAATTTTTGGTCTTTTCTCCAGAACTTACAGCTCAAAAGATGATGGAAGTTATGAGAATCTTATAGACCAGGCCTTGCCCAGCTGGGGCACACACGATGGAAATCTCTATGTGAGACAGGACACAATCCTAAGGGGTGGGCGCCCACCTGTGGAATCCCTGCGTAAAATTCCTGCAACGACAGGTCTGTTTCTCTGATCCCAGAAAGCACATCCACGTGCGACGGAGCCTGCTAGTCACGGGGGACAACCTCTAATCTTCTCTATTAAAAAAGACCATTTGGTGAGTCTTCTGGTTATACGAAACACTCACTTACAAAGCACCTCACAACGGATGATAACACGCCTGTGAGCTGCAACACCGCGAATGAGGCAAAGCCACCCACTTTGCAGATGAGGCCCAGAAGGTAGGATGACTGTCCAAAAGTCATACACAAGTCCTGGTGGTGGGGCTGCCCCCTGAGGAGAGCAACCGCTAGAGGGGGCCTGGCCAGGAGAGACCAGGATGAGGAATGAGAGGTAATGGGCGGCGGCAGAGGGTCTGAGGCAGCTCTGGTCCAGAAAGTCCAGAAAGTTGCTCGAGGACGAAGGGACTGAGTTCAGGACAAGATTTGTTTGACCAATAGCATTACTTACTAGGGATTTCCAAGAGAAAGAAAGGGGGAAGACGAAGAACATTCACTGAGCTTCTCCTGGGCTGGGCACCGTGGGCCACACCGTACACCTCTTCCTGGGGGAAGCTCGATTTTGGAGGAGACAGCTAGGAGAAAAGGGCCTAACAAAGGATGGGAGAAATGTTATACTTGAGAGCCTGCAGGGGGAGGGGGAGAGTGTAGTGATTTTGTCTGGAGGCATCCAGATGCTCCCAGCTGCTGATTCTCAAAAATGTGGAGAGGTTTGCCAGGGAGATGCTGTGGGAATGAGGACTTCGGTGTGAGGGAGCAATTTGGGCAAGAGGACGGGGCATGGAAAGACGGGGCCTGTTTTGCCTCTTTTCATCTTCAAACAGTGTTTGCTGTACACAGCAGGCGCCCCATAGGTGCGGCTCAGACCAGGTACCGTGCAGGAAGAGAATCAGGTGGCCATATAAAGGTTCGGGTTAAAGTAGAATGATTAGGGGCATGGCGGAGAGAAGCCCACACTGGGAAGTAGAAGAACTTTTCTAGTCCTGCCCAGCCAATAACTACAAAATGGTATCAGGCCAGTCATGTTCCTGTTGGAGACTCAGTTTCCCCAGGCCTAACACTTCTATGAGAGTTTTAACCAGGAATTGATTGAGGGGTCTGTTTGGAAGCTAGATGTCTTTATAAAATCTGGGGTATCTTTTGTAACAAGATAGATTTCTTTTTCTGTAATAGCTGGTATCAGAGTCCCCCTTGGGGGAGGGGAGACTTGTTTAGAAAGATATTTTATTTTATTATTTTTTTAAAAAATATATTTTAAAGATTTTATTTATTTGACAGAGAGAAACACAGCCAGAGAGGGAACACAAGCAGAGGGATTGAGAGAGGGAGAAGTAGGCTTCCCGCCGAGCAGGGAGCCCGATGTGGGACTCGATCCCGGGTCTCCGGGATCATGACCTGAGCCAAAGGCAGTCGCTTAACCAACTGAGCCACCCAGGTGCCCCTGGAAAGATATTTTAATCAATTTGGGAACAGAATGGAAGGTGGGGAGCAGGTGAGACCTTCAGGGCCTAGGTGGCAGTTGGCTCTGAGGAGGGGAGGGCTGCTCCTGACAAAAAGAGAGTGTGTTTGAAGCTTCTGAGAGGGAGGGAGGAGATGAAAGAATGGGAGAGAGAGAGAGAGAGAGAGAGAGAAAGAGAGAGAGAGAGAGAGAGAGAGAAAGGAGGGGGAAGAAAGGGAAGATGAAGGGCTCGGTACTGTGTACAGCGAGGGCCAGGCCAAAGAGAAGCACTCCTGGGGAGCTGGTGGACAAGGACTTAGGTCTGTGCTCTTCACACTTTAATGGAGTCTCCTGAGATCCCGTTAAAATCTAGATTCTGATTTAGCAGCCTGGGGTGGGGCTCGAGATTCCCCACATTCCTAACAAGCACCCAGGTCATAGACGTGTTGCTGGTCCTCTGAACCATACCTTGAGTAGCAAGGCTTAAGATAATAGAAAAGTTTCCCATGGGCTGTTTTTTTGTTTTGTTTTGTTTTGTTTTGTTTTGTTTTGTTTTGAGAGAGAGTGTGTGTATGGAAGGGGGCACAGCGGGAGAGTGAGAGAGAGAAAATCTTTTTTTTTTTTTAAGATTTTATTTATTTATTGGACAGAGAGAAACACAGCTAGAGAGGGAACACAAGCAGGGGGAGTGGGAGAGGGAGAAGCAGACTTCCCGCTGAGCAGGGAGCCCAATGCGGGGCTCAGTCCCAGGACCCTGGGATCGTGACCTGAGCGGAAGGCAGGCGCTTAAGGACTGAGCCATCCAGGCACCCCAAAAGTGAGAATCCTAAGCAGGCTCCATGCCCAGTGCAGGGCTTGATCTTGAAACCCTGAGATCATGGCCTGAGCTGATATCAAGTCAGGTGCTTCACCTGCGCCATGCAGGCACCCCTCATGTGGACCGTTAACCAGACCATGATGGGATACAAATGAGATTCTCTGCAACGACACCCACGTCTGGGAAGGTCTACCAGCCTCCTACGTGGTTTTTAATAAGCAACCAGACAAGCTGCAGAGCTAAGATACCAGACGTGGAAGCAAGGAACAAGAGTGAGGCAGAGACCCTAAGCCTCCAAGAAGTCACAGAATTCAGATTTCCACAGGCTGTGTGATTTGATTCAATATTTACTCAGCTCGTAAGGGACAGAAAAGACCAAGAGACGGCAGCGATCTGGGTTACACTTTGATATAAAGCCTCGTCAACCTCCCCTTCTGAAGGTTTTCTGTCCTACGGAGAAGCTCCTAATCTGGGGTCCACGCTTGCCTATCTCTTTGTTTCCGACTAGCCGCATTCCGAGCAAGCGTGGCCAGATGGGCTGTGCGGACGCCTATACTGCTCTGGTGTTTACACTTGACTCTGGTTTTGCTCCATGCTTTGCTGAGTGCTGACACCTGAGCCCTGCCCCCGATGAGCTGGTGGGACAGCTTGTCATGTCAGCGCCACAGGGTCCCCTGGAAGCCAGCAGGCGCCATTTCAGCGTGAGCTGTCTGGGAGAAGGCTGCTTTCCAGGAGAAGCGGGAAGCATCTAGGCGGCTCAAGTGCTGCTAACTGATGGGGCAGCCTTGCTCCCGGCAGGCAGGGGGACGGCTGCTTCTTTTATGTGCGCTGGTGAGGAGAGCCGCTCTAAGAGGACATTGGTCCTGCACACAGACACGCACGTGTGGCCGTCTGCCCTGGCATCTCTGTGGCTCTCGCTGCCATTAAGAAGGGCTCGGAGATGACAAACTAGACTTCAATATTCAAGTGGTCATTTCTTTTTCTTTAGGGAAACCAAAGCTTTCCTTTTCAATTCCAAGAAGCCGCTTGCACTCCGGTCCTGGGCAAACCCTGTGAATGCAGACCTTTCTGGGCTTCCAACAGAGACAGCCACAGGAACAACAGGGCATTGAGCCTTTTAGAGTGATCAGCATGTCCAGGGAGCTGGGTGCTCTGTCTTCTGGAGACTTCTTTGGAAGGGAACCTTGGCAGGAAGGTGTTTTTTCATGTTGGTAGAATGAAATAGGGCAGATTTGGAAGGAAGAATGTAATTATCAGAATATATCATTAGACCCTATGAATAGAAATAAATTAATGTCTAAACAAATTGATGCATTTAAAACATTTTCAGGGGGCCCATGACCCACAACGGTGAGGTTCTCCAGAGCTGTGGCTCCTGATATAAAAGTAGTCATCACTGTGGAAGAGTGGATGGGATTAGAACCAGGACTGTGCATAACCTGCAAACTGTTTACATATTGCTGCCTTAAAACAAAAGCAAAAGCAGGGACACACACACAGGCTATAGTCTGAGAGAAGACCATACTCTTACGTGTATGTATCCCTGGGGAATAAAGTCCGGTTCCACTGTTCCTGGTCTCAGTTCAAAGGAATCTCAATTTATTTGCTTTTATTTCGTAGCTAAGGAAACTGAGGCAGAGCGATTAAGTGACTTACCCATGACTACATGGTAAACTGCAGAAGGCTGAGCTAGACCTCAGCTCTTCACCCTTTCCTGTACAACTGACCTCAGGGACAGAGTTGTTTTTTTTTTTTAAATTTCATTTAATCTTTCTCTATCTTAAAAAAAAACGAATTGGGTCAGAGGTGCCTGGGTGACTCGGTTAAGGATCTAGCTCTTGATTTTGGCTTCAGGGTTGTGAGACTGAGCCCCACATTGGGTTCCATGCTGGGTGGGCAGGCTGCTTGAGATTCTCTCTCTCCCTCTGCCCCTACTCCTCCCCCACTTCCACTTCTCCAGAAAAATGAATTGGGTCATATGAAGAAACTGCTAATATCACATGAGAGTAGCCATTAGCAGCATTTCAAACTAGGCTTGGATGTAGCTTTTAGTTCTAAACTCTTAGACTCAGTAATTGTCCTGAAATTTAAGTGTTTTATTTCCAATTAATTTACTACAGAATGTCTGAGGATCTAATAATCTTCATGGGGGTTAGATGTTAAACTTGACCTGTTTTTGTCAAGTTTGGAAACAAATAACCAGAGACAGAACCAATGCTCTTTTCTAGTTTACATGAAAAATTAAAGAGAAAAAAAAATCCTGTCTATGCAGAGCAAGTATCATTTTAGCATGAAATTTACTAACACGGTGGAATCTTAATGCATAAAATAGTCCTTCCTTTCTTCTTTCTTTTCTATTATCTTTTTTTTTTTAAGATTTTATTTATTTGACAGAGAGAAACACAGCGAGAGAGGGAACACAAGCAGGGGGAGTGAGAGGGAGAAGCAGGCTTCCTACCGAGCAGAGAGCCTGATGTGGGGCTCAATCCCGGGTCTCCAGGATCATGACCTGAGCCGAAGGCAGTTGCTTAACCAACTGAGCCATCCAGGCGCCCCTCTTTTCTATTATCTTAAGAGGAATTGACCAGACAACAGTTTTGGATGGGCTGCCCATTATTCTGGTTTGTACTGTCTTTTCTGGAGTAATGTCTGCAGCTCTGCAGAGGCTCACAGTATAGAAAAGTGAGAAAGTCAACTGAAGATGAGGTCCCTGACAATGTCCATTTCAGATTCTGTGCATCACAGAGCAAAGTCTCCAGACCGTGGGCTGAAGGAACCAGGTGAGTCACCCTGGGGAGAAAAGATATAAGGGCCACATCGCTTCTGCAGATCTCTGAAGGGCCACTGGGAGGCAGCAACCGGGCCTGGAGTCCGCTAAAACCAGACCCGAGTCCCAAGGTTAGGGATTTCTACAAATAAGCATACCAGATGACAACTGCAGAAAAGGGCCAATAAGAAACCCAGTGATCAAAAGATTGCTTGGGGGCCCCTGGGTGGCTCAGTTGGCTGGGCATCTGCCTTCCACTTGGGTCATGATACCAGGGTCCAGGGATCAAGTCCCATGTCTGGCTTCCTATTCAATGAGGAGTCTGCTTTTCCCTTTGCCCCTCCCCACCATTCATGCTTGCGCACTCGCTCTCTCTCTTTCTCATAAAAATACATAAAATCTTAAAAAAAAAAAAAGATTGCTTGATGTGCAGAGAGTCAGATCCAGGCCATTAATTTAAATGACTTGAATGCCTGGTGGCTTCAGCGTCTCAGGATTGGGGTATGTTTGTTTGCACGATGCGGCACAGACCCACCTCTGGGCCTAGACAGTGTGAGTCCTGCAAGGTGATGCTGTTTTCTACTCTCCGACGTGGCTTTCACAGAGTTGCATCTGCCCAGCTGCGACAAGAAGAAATTAATTCTGTCAGAGACTGCAGAAAGAAGCAAGGTCTTTCCCACTGCAGTGGAGTATTCAATTTGCCGCTGCTACGAAGGCAGGATGTCAGAGAGGTTTGAAAGATGGGACTAAAATGGCTCTCACAGAAAAGGGATGTCGACTTCGCAGGTCCTGATGTTAACAATTTAACAGGGCTTTGCCCTAACGACATTCTTGTTTAGAGTCTTGGTGTAGGCTTGGAACCAACTACTTTTCTTACTTTTCTCAAAGACCCAGAAAGAACTTGGTGTGCTCTGCCATGTTAGTTCACTCTCAGAGTAATCGGAAGATTTTTTATGAAACTGTGTTGCAGAATGGATGATGGTTGCTTGGCTTCTTTCAAGAATTCCTGGGAACCAGACTGGAACGACTGAAGGGGCACGGGGATAGGACAAAAAATGACTAGGGACCTGGTTCTGGTTATACTCATGGGTAGAAGTAAAAGAAAAAGAAAAAAAAAAAGCAGCAGCAGGGCTGTTCCTCGCTGGCCCCCTCCCCCCAGCAGCTGGAGACAGCCTCCAGCAGTGCGTGTGGCTAGTAGGAACCCCGGCTTAGGGCAGGGCTGAGATTCTTTTTTTTAATATTAAATTTACTTTTTTATTATTAATTTTTATTTTTTCCATAACCCAGCCACCTTACCCTTCCCCCGACCCCCTCAGCAACCCTCAGTTTGTTTCCCACGAGGGCTGAGATTCTGGTGCCTTCTTTCTCCTTTACTAGCTGTGGTTTCAGGAACATTAACCTCTGTAAAACCCCATCTGTGAAATGAGCTTAAGGATCACTGCTCTATCTTACTGAATGATTAGGAGGATTTAGTGAATGAACACGTAAGAACTTTGTAAGCTGTAAAGCACCATGTAAATATAAGTGATCACTATTACTTTTATGTAAAGCCAATTACGACAAAGCTTCCCCGTGACAGGACTTGGTTAGAAGGGAAGATACGAGTGTTTGGCATGAGGGCCGGGCAGTCTAAGAGCTGAAGGCTGGACCTAATGATATTTTCAGAAATGCTCATTGTTGAAACCATGCAATTCCCTTTTCTGCAAGAACTATTTCATTATTATTTTTTAAAATATTTTATTTATTTATTTGAGAGAGAGAATGATAGAGAGAGAGCACAAGCTGGGGGAGGGGTTGAGGGAGAAGGAGAAGCAGACTCTTGGCTGAGCAGGGAGCCCTCTGTGGGACTCTATCCCAGGACGCTGAGATCACGACCTGAGCCGAAGCCAGATGCTTAACTGACTGGGCCAGCCAGGTGTCCTGTGAGAGCCATTTTAATCATCTCTCTCTGACCTGTCGTAGGTCCCGCATTCATGGCCATGGAAACTTACATACTGCCCCGGAATGGGAGAGAGCCCGCTTGTTTCTGTGGCATCTCACAGAACTGCCTTCTTCTCAGAACAGGGTACATACAACTCTCAATGGAAGCCACATAACAGGGTCTCATGTTCAAGTAAATGCAGTGGTGAATTTCTTTGCTCTTATACTTCTTTTAAAAATCAGAAAAAAAGACTATCATAAACCTGTCAAATGGTAATTTGCTCATGATAAATAAGGAGGGAGCTAGGAAGCCAAATGCACAAATCTAGAAGCACTAGTGTGGTGAGCATCAATGGAACATAAATGTATTTCCTGCCTGAGTAAGGCAAACAAATTAAAGTGGTACACTTACAGAGATTCACAGAACCAAAGGGGACTGAAGGGAGAATGTGGTCCAAGCCTCTCATTTGGCTGAGGGGGAAACTAAGGCCTAGAGTGAAAAATGACTGAGATAAGGTTTCAGACTCACTGTAGGGGCAGTGATTGAATATTTATGATTAAGTGTTTATTAAATACCAGGTACTTAAAGACATTGGAGGTATGGAGACACACAATATAATCCCCTTTACCAAGGAAGTGAGATAGCGTGGGGGAGTCAGACCCATTCACGCCCATTTCGCTTCTGCATGTGATGGATTCTAGATGTGATCAGGGCTCACACAGAGTGATCTACACGGAGTTTTGGGGGATGTGGGAGGCAGTCACTACAGTGGAAGAAGAAAAAAAAATACCTAGAATGAATGTCAAAATGAAGAAGAGGGAAGTGAGAGGTTGTTTTAGGCAGAGGCAAAAGCAAAGACATGCAGCCTAACTCTCACAGAATCTTCGACTCAGGAGAGATATCAAAGACTAGTTTTTTAAACATAATTTAAAAAAAATTCCTTGTATACTATCCTGGAGAGATGATAATTCCATTTTGGCTGGAACATTTCCAGTGAGAAGAAACCGATTTCCTCAGAAGACAGAAAAGGTTCTGCTCTAACCTTTTCAGTCGGTTTTCCACCGAATGTAGGGCAGCTGTGAGATTGTCTCTTCATTGTCACTGAATAACAATCTGAAGAATATCTGGGCTCTGACTTCCTCTTGAGGGAATAAGAAAATGTCATGTGTCTTAGAACCTTTGACTTATAGAATGTTAAAGCTGGGCAGTGGGGAGGGGAAGTTCAGATATCATTTTGTCAAATGGTTTTTAAAAATCTCTTTGTGACTCATGGACCTTCTTCCAGATTGTGATAAAAAATACATAGATCTTCACTGCCCAAAATGTACACATGCTCACGATATACAAACCACTGCATTTACTTTTGGGGTAGTCACGGGGCTCCAAGACCATTCTGGATTAAGAAATCTTTTTATCTTATTAATGGGAAACTGAGGCCCAGGGAAGTGGGATGGCGTGGAGTAGAATCATGGGAGTGAGTCCATGGGTCAGACTGCAGTAGAAGCACAAGAGTCAGGCCTCTGGGGCCACCCCACAGAAACTCAATCACAGACCGAAGGTGTTCAGGGAAATGGACTGCAACTGGAACTATTATGAGAGAAAAGGAGACTTGGGGTAGGAGGGGGATGTCCACTCTAATAATCTGAAAGCTGGTTTATGGAAAAGTGTTTAGACTTTTCTCTTTTGCTTCAAGGGCTATCTCAAGCCCAAAAGATGTCCATGACGGGAATGTGCTGCTTAAATTCCTTGTCACTTGATTTTCTGAGGACACAGAACAACCTCCTTAGAAGCAACTGTGGCATCGCAAAAATTTGAACCAGATGACCCAAACCGGACTTGATTATGTTCCTCTGGGAGACCTACGCAATCTCATACTGTAGGCAGGAAGCAGCTCAGGGCTCCCAGAGAACATGGAAAGTTCCAGAAAGTGAAACGTGAGAAAGTGAGGCAAGTTCAGGATGGCCAAGCCCTCATGCGTGAGGGGAGAGAGGTAGTCGTGCAAAGAAATGGGCCTCAGAGATAAAAATGGAGGCAGAAAGGGTCTCATAGAGCACTGTGGATGGGACTTAAGAGTGATGGCTGGAACATGGCAGCGGAACTGAAGATAGAGGCAAGAGCACATTTCAAGAGGAATTCTCAGAATCAGTGGTAGCAGCAGCCTCGGGGAAATAAGGAGGTGAGAAGAGAGACGGGCTGTGGTTGTGAGTTGCAGGTTTCACGGTGAGTCTGAAATGACAGTGACAACAGGACACACGAATGGAAAGTGTTGGCAAGTCACAAAAGGACAGCGAAGGGGAAATGCCTGGTAGGCAACCGATGATGTGGAGTCAGAGTTCCAGGAGGTCAGGAGGTAAGACCCAGTGATGGCCTGTCTACAGAGATAAAGTCACTCAAGTTTCAAGAGTAGCTACATTTCCAGTGGAAAAGAGTTGAGCACGAGGAGAAGTCTAAGGAGCGAGTCTGCAGAGCTGACCTCAGCGAGGAGGTGGTGTGATTAAGACGATGTGAGAAGGAAGAGGCAGAAGAGAGCTGAGATTCGAGAGTGAAACAGAAACCCGGCAAAAAGGAAGCTTCCGAAGAGAGGAGTGAGCGACATAAATACAGCCTTGTCTTGTGTGCATTCAGCCATGTGCTATGGCAGGTCATGACAGAAATGTTCATTTTGGCAACAACACAGGTGGTTCACTGTGAGTTACAAAGTGCTTTTAAGTGGATTATAGCTATTTCTTAACTGGTATTTTCTAAAAACACATACCTTGGAAAATATGACTAAAACTTTGCTCTTGCTCTCTCAATTTCTCTATCAGTAAGTTAGAAGTCATTTTAACTTTAATAAGTTCCCTTCACATGGTTGCTTTAAGGAAGGTGGTCCGTGCCATCCTAACGGGCTGCGCCAGGGGTGGCACGCCCAGGTGACAACGTGCCTGGGTCACCTAGGCCAGGGGGCGGCAACAGTAAGGACCGAAGTTAACATTCAGATTTTTGTTCCTTAAAGCAAAAACCGAAGCCAAAATTAACACTGACTCAGATCTTAAGGAAAAAGTTTTGAGAAATAAAATTAAAACAAATGAAATCAGTTTCTTTCCTATTTACATATTTTTTTTGGAGCTCTGTGCCACAAGGACTGTAGGAGGCGACGGTCAGACTGTGAGGAATTTGTTTACTTCCAATAATGTTGCCTAATAAAGGAAGGACTGTGACTGAGAAAAAGGGAAGGAGATTATAAGTTTCCAGTTGGGGCAAATTCAGACATTATCACAGTAAGCACAGCTCCCATGTAAAAGGGATTTTAAAAATGAGCATCACAAACGAAGCACTAAGAACAAGGAAGACGCACCTTCCACGACAGTGACACTAACCAGGATGACAACTAAGGGGGGGGTTGGACAAGATGGCTCCTGAGTCCCATGGCCCTTTCAAGCCCTCACGGCTGGGAGTCACAAAAGGCCTAGTGAGGAAATAAAAATCCTAAGACTCTCTGAAAGCCCGTCCTCTATATAGGAAATCTTCTGACAAATGGATTCCTGGTTCCCAGCTGTACACTGACCCAGAAGAGCCCGTCCAAACTCTCGGCGAGGGGCGTGTGGCCTCTGGGCAGCACCGCAGACAAAGGAGAGGAGGGGGAGGCCGGGGTCATTAACAGTGAAGATTCAGGGGTTTCCACACAGGAGACTGCCTACGAGTCAGCTGGTCTAACCCGTCGTGTCGCACAGATGAAAACACCGAGACGCAGAGACAGAAATGTTGTTTTCCACCACAGATCCTCTATTCTGCTGAAAGGGAGTCTGGGGACTCCAGGCTGCCCCCCCTCATAATGAAGTAGAATGCATTTGGATGAATAGGTTCCTTTTTGAGGAGACATAAAAGTCAGTATGTCCCACCTCATATTCAGGTAGGTCTGACTTCAAATTCTGACAGCAGATGCCCATACATTAAACTGGAGTTTATGAAAACATCAGATAGAAGGAGAAACAACATTCCGGCCCCTGCAGAGAATGTTTCATGTGCAACTCAGGAATAATCCACCACGTGTATTAGCCCCTTAGAGTTGTCATTTTCGTGCAGGGAACTTTTTTAAGGCCAGAAAAAGAGGCATGTAGAGAGACCTTGGGTTAAACTGGATTCTCTGGCCAAAGTGAAGAGAAGAGAGCCTCATAAGGAGAACAGTGCATAATCACATTTCCTAGGATGCTAACTGCAGTAGCTTCACTCCCAGGAGCTGGGGCCTTCCTATCGGTCCTACCTCCCTGAAGCTGCCATTATGGTCAGCATCCCCATTCACCGTGGTATTCCACTTTTCACTAAAATGGTTTATCCTGCCTTGTATTATTATTTTAGATTATTATTTATTACACTTATGCTTCCCCCTTGTGGGCAAGATATGGAAGGATTCAAGACTGGGAAACATTCAAGCTACAGCCAAGGAAGTTACTCATCAGGAATCTTCCTGTTGTCTTTCCCATCAGACGTTGTGGCGTCTACACCTGCCGATGCAACATTCTCCTGCTACCTAAAGGACCCAACGGGAGTTCTCACAGGTTCTCCCAGGAGCCACCACTCTTCTGCTTCCCCTCAGCAGCCTGAGGTGACATTGAAAACGGTTCGTTATTCGCTTAACCCAGAAAACCCTACAAAATCATGCAAATCAAGAGGTTCAAATCTTCGTGTTTCACTTTAAGAACACACATGAACGGGCGCCTGGGTGACTCAGTTGGTTAAGCAACTGCCTTCGGCTCAGGTCATGATCTCAGAGTCCTGAGATCAACCCCCCCCGCCCCTGGTCAGACTCGCTCTCTCTCTGTTGCTTCCCTTACCCCTCTCTCTTGCTGTCAAAAAAAAAAAAAAAAAAAAAAAAAAAAGGAACACACATGAAACTGCCCAGGCCATCAAGGGTGTGCAGCTCCAAAAAGCCCCCAAGTCCCGGAAGGATGTCCCTGGGCAGCAGCAATGGTGGGGGTGGTGTATGGGCCTGGTCAGACAATGGGGCTGCGCACAGGGTCGGCGGCCCAAAGGGAGGGCTGGATTCTTCCCACACACGCTTCAAAATGCAGAGGGTCATGCTGAACCGAAAGGTTCAGATGCAGATTCTCTGATCATGGAGCACATCCCGGTCAGCAAAGCGCCCAAGATCCAGTGCAGAACTTACAGGGCTCATGGTCAGATTAACCCACACAAGCACTCTCCCCACTGCGCCGAGATGATCCCTACTAATTTTCCTTAGATTGTTCCTAAACCAGAACAGGAGTCTGCCCAGGAGAAAAAGATACCCCAGAAGAAACCGAAGAAACAAAAACTTATGGCCCAGGAGTCAATTCTGCAGAGAATAAATGCAAATAAAAGTAAGTAAGTGAGTAGTAAGTAAGTAAATAAATAAATAAGTAAAGTACCCAACGAAGGTAGCCAAGAAGGAAAATCAAGGCATAATCTAATATCAATCATTTATGGTAAAATAATCACAGTGTATATCTAAGAGGCACAAATGACTATTTTACACATTCTGTATCATTATCCAACCAAGTGTGAGGTCCTTGAGGCAAGCACTTTGCTTTTCATCACTATTTCTCCAAAGGCTCCAGCCAAGAGTTTTGTTCTGTAAGCATTCAGTCACTATTTCTTGACTAAGTTACGTCGGTGAATACAGATTTGTTAAGGAATAGGTGGGGAGGACAAGTTATTTACACAAGCTGGTTGCTTTAATCAAATCAAAACCAGACACTTCTAGTGAGGTAGGCTACATATCGCTGTCAGTTTCCTGTGCAAAAGCAGGAAGGGTAGGAGGGGGAGCAGTTCCATCCTCGCAGCTTCCTGTTCGAAGCCTCCCATCCCCCCGACTCCTCGCCGGGTGGCTGTGATCGAGGTGTGTCCCTGCGTTGGAGCATCAGCGGCTAACCTGGAGGAACAGCCACTGAGCAGAGCGTAGGCCTTCATCCTTCACTGTAGCCGCCTTGCTCTGCAGGCCCGGTGGGCAGAAGTGGGTGGTGACATGGTACAGGGATCAGCATTATTTCTTATTTCTAGTCCTCTCCTGACTCCCGTTCCCCCTGATTCCCAGTGGTGAAAGAACACAGTCTTCGGGGCACCTGGCGTTAAGCGTTTCATGTTTGCCTTTAGCTCGGCTCCTGATCTCAGGGTCCTGGGATGGAGCCCGGCATCAGGCTCCCTGCTCAGCGGGGAGTCTGCTTCTCCCTCTCCCTCTGCTGCTCCCCCTGCTTATGCTGTTCTCTCCCTGCCCTCTCTCTGTCAAATAAAAAAAATCTTAAAAAAATAACAACAACAAGAACAACTCCACAATTGTCCACACTCAGACTTACTTGGCAGCGGCATCTTTTCTCAACTGTTCATGCTTCATGAGAAGGTTTTTTCGGTCTCGGAAAGCTTTTCTGACCTTGTACCCTTTGTAGACCGCCTGGATTTTGAAGGCGGCAATGTCCTGAATGGCTGCGATGGACAGGGCCCCGTGCTCCAACATGAACTGGATCACCTCATGGCGCTCGCCCAGCAAAGCATAGTCAAGGGGAGTGTACCTGAAGCAGGAAGGTATTTTGTGACTGTTGGAATGTAATTAGAGGTACAGTTAAGTTGGCCATATTATGCAGCGGAAAGAAATTTCACCCTGGGATGAGGGCTGCTCCTCAGGCAAGGCTATATCCTGTTTTTTCTCACAGGGCTGTTCCTTTTTTCTCTGAGGGGACAAAACAAGGGTGGAGCTGGGGTCAGGTGCTCTATGAGACTGACCAAGGTGCTTCCTGAGTCTTGCTGGCTCAAACTGGGGGCTGTAGGAACGTGAGATCACTTATCTTCTCCCCATGTGCCAAAAAATACTCTACTCTGATCTGAAAAAGTACTATGGATGATACTCTGTGAGATTCATAAGTTTACGCCCAGGACTACTGACGTTAATGCTTATGAAGTAAAAAAAATCTGACTCCAAATGGAGAGATTCAGTCCATGATGAGGCTGGCCCTATAAATCAGAAAGCACAAGTTATTAAGTAGTGTGGGGCCAACTACATAGTCATGTGGAAAAGAAAAGACTCATATCTCATTTTATACCAAAATACATTATTGATGAGCCAAAGACCTAAATATAGAAAAAGAAACCATGAAAGTACTTTTTTTTTTAAAAAAAGATTTTTTTTAAAAATTGAGATGGGAAGGTATTTTCTAATAAAAATGATACAAAACTCAAAACATTAGATAAAATGATGAATCCAATTATATAAAAACAGCAAAGTTTTGCAGGGCAAAAAAAACCTCCACCAAAAACAAAGATAAAAGATAGTCCCCCAAACAGGAAATACTAATGGTTCCTAAATATACAGAAACATGTTCAACCTCACTCCTTTAAGAGAAAAAAAAATTAAGACAAACAAAGAGAGTACTTTAGTGATCAGATTCATGAGGATCAGAAAGTTTAATAATACACTGTGCTGGCAAGGGTGCAGAGAGACAGGCTGTCTATATGCTACTTTAATCTTCAGAGACAACAATTTAGCAACATCTGTCAACATTATTCATGCATCTGCCTTTTGATACGTCCCTTGGAGGCATATAGCCCACAGACCTGTTCTCATATGTGAGATGCTTTCTGTACAGGGATATTCACAGAAGCACAGTTTGGAAGAGGGAAAGAGTGGAGAAGACCTCAGTATCCACCAACAGAGCACCGCGTACATAAAGGGCAGGCTGTGTGTGTGATGTGGTCACAGCTGTGCTGGGGCATATGAATAAATGAGGAATCATGTCCAGGATATCTTGTTACATGAAGAAAATGAAAAAAAAAAAAAAGAAGAAGAAATGGAGCAGTACTGGGGCACTCAGGTCGTGAGGTAGAGCCTGGCATTGGGTTCCACGCTCAGTGTAGAGTCTGCTTAAGACTCTCTCTCCTGGAAAACTCAAAAGACTCCATCCCCAAACTGCTGGAACTCATACAGGAGTTCAGTAAAGTGGCAGGATATAAAATCAATGCACAGAAATCAGTTGCATTTCTATACACCAACAATGAGACAGAAGGAAGAGAAATTAAGGAGTCGATCCCAATAATAATAGCACCCCAAACCAGAAGATACCGAGGAATAAATCTAACCAAAGAGGTTAAGAATCTATACACAGAAAACTACAGAATACTCATGAAAGAAATTGAGGAAGACCACAAAGAAATGGAAAAATGTTCCATTCTCATGGATTAGAAGAAAAAAAAATTAAAGATTTATTTGTCAGAGAGAGAGAAAGAGAGAGAGAGAGAGAGCAGAAGCAGAGGGAGCAGCAGGCTCCCCACTGGGCAAGGAGCCTGATGTGGGACTCGATCCCAGGACCCTGGGATTATAACCTGAACTGAAGGCAGACACTTAATTGAGCCACCCAGGTGTCCCAAGAAAATAAATTGTTAAAATGTCTATGCTACCTAGAACAATCTACACATGTAGTGCAATTGCTATCAAAATAATTTTTTTTAAAGATTTTATTTATTTGACAGAGAGAAACACAGGTAGAGAAGGAACACAAGCAAGCAAGGGGAGTGAGAGAGGGAGAGGCAGGCCTCCCATCGACAGGGAGCCTGATGTGGGGCTCAATCCCGGGATTCCAGGATCATGACCTGAGCTGAAGACAGATGCTTAATGACTGAGACACCTAGGCACCCCCAAATAACTTTTTTCACAGAAATGGAACAAATAATCCTAAAACCTGGAGCCATGGAACCAGAAAAGACCCCGAAAGCCAGAGGAATGTTGAAAAAGAAAACCAAAACTGGTGATATCATAATTCCAGACTTCAAGCTCTATTACAGAGCTGTAATCATCAAGACAGTTTAGTACTGGCACAAAAACAGACATGTAGATCAATGGAATAAAACAGAGAACTCAGAAATGTACCCTCAACTCTATGGTCAACTAATGTTTGATAAATCAGGAAAGAATATTCAATGGAAAAAAGACAATCTCTTCAAAAATGGTGTTGGGAAAATTGGGCAGCCACATGCAGAAGAATGAAACTGGACCACTTTCTTACACCATACACAAAGATAAATTCAAAATGGAGGAAAGACCTTAATGTGAGACACAAATTGATCAAAATCCAGAGGAGAACACATGCAGCAATCTCTTCGACCTCAGTCATAACAACTTCTTCCTAGAAACATAAAAAGTTTCTACACAGCAAAGGAAACAGTCAACAAAACAAAAAGACAAGTGACAGAATGAGAGAAGATATTTGCAAATGACGTATCAGACAAAGGGTTAGTATCCAAAATCTAAAAAGAACTTACCAAACTCAACATCCAAGGAAAAAATAATCCAGTCAAGAAATGGGCAGAAGACATGAGCAGACATTTCTGCAAAGAAGACATCCAAATGGCCAAGAGACACATGAAAAATTGCTCAACACCACTCGGCATCAGGGGACTACAAACCAAAACCACAGTGAGATACTACCTCATGCCAGTCTGAATGGTTAAAGTTAACAAGTCAGGAAACAACAGGTGACGGCGAGGATGCAGAGAAAGGGGAACCCAAGCTGGTGGTTGGGTTCCCCAGCCAACTCAAGAAAGGGGAATGCAAGCTTGTGCAGGCATTCTGGAAAACAGGATGGAGATTCTTCAAAAAGTTGAAAATAGAGCTACCCTATGATCCAGCAATTGCACTACTGGGTATTTTCCCTAAAGATACAAATGTAGCGATCCGAAGGGGCATGTGCACCTGAATGTTTATAGCAGCAATGTCCACAATAGCCAAACTATGGAAAGGACCTAGATGTCAGATGAATGGATAAAGAAGATGTGGTGTATATATGCAATGGAATACTATGCAGCCATCAAAAATGAAATCTTGCCTTTTGCAAGGACATGGATGGAACTAGAGGGTATTAAGCTAAGTGATAAGTCAATCAGAGAAAGACAATTATTATATGATCTCTCTGATATGAGGAATTTCACATACAGGGCAGGGATCTGGATGAAATGGAATAAGATGGGACCAGGGAGAGAGACAAACCATAAAGACTCTTAATCTTGGGGCACCTGAGTGGCTCAGTTGTTAAGTATCTGCCTTTGGCTCAGGTCATGATCCTGGGGTCCTGGGATAGAGCCCCCCACTGGGCTCCATGATCAGTGGGAAGCCTGTTTCTCCCTCTCCCACTCCCCCTGTGCGTGTTCCCTCTGTACTCTCTATTTAAAAAAAAAAAGAGAGAGAGAGACTCTTAATCTTAGGAAACAAACTGAAGGTTGCTGGAGGGGAGGGCGTAGGAGAGATGGGGTGGCTGGGGGATGGACATTGGGGAGGGTGTGTGCTATGGTGAGTGCTGTGAATTGTGTAAGACTGATGAATCACAGATCTGTACCCCTGAAACAAATAATACATTATATGTTAATAAAAAAAAGACTCTTTGTCCCTCTGACCCTTCCCCCAGGCCCACCCCAGAGTAAATAAAGTAAAAAACAAAACAAAACAAAACCCAGAGCAGTATTATGGCATGCTCCATTTGTATGAAAAAGAACATATCCCTGTATGCTTATCTATGTAAAATCTATCTCCAAAAGTTTACCAAGAAACTCGTGGCAGTGACATCCCTGGGGAGGACACCGGTTGTCTCAGAGGCAGGGGTGGGAGGGACACTTAGTTTTCATACCTTTTAAATTTTGTACACTGTGCATACTTCTTTATAAATATATTATTTAGAAAAGATGAGCTGTATTGTCAGATGGTTATATATTTTAATCTCACCTGGCTACTTTCTAGATGTATAATTTTAGGCAAATTCCTTTCTTACAATATATCTTTTCTACTTTAGGAAATTAAAATAATCGGATAAATACACAGAAGAATATAATGGTCATCTCTATTCTCACCCTTAGAATTAACCGGTATTATTATCTTGGCAGGTATTATTTTTTTAAATGATTCCTTTGCAATAATGACACATATTTAAAGAATTTAAATAGTGCAAAAAAACACAAAAATTGAAGTTAAAAAAAAATCAATTCTACCTTCCAACAATGGTAACACTGCCACTTCTTAACCCACTTAGCTTCCCTCATTGCAGACTAAATACAAAGAAGATAACACTGAGCCTGGCATAAAGGAAGCACTTAATAAATGTCAGCTGCTGTCCCTCTTATGATGGGACACCTTGCAACAGGGTTGGTGACATGAAAGTCGTGCGTCGCTAATACCATTTCCATAGGACCCAAACTAGGAGTCACGACCGCCGAACGGCTGCCACGGGCCTGATTCCTGTGTGGGTGGCTTTACTAGCCCAGTACAATTAGAGGTGTTAGGAAGAAATACTCAGCTGATTTACGAGGTGGAAACACTGATGATTATATGGATGCATGATTAGACACAGAAAATCGTCCAGTGATTAGAGAAATTTTCTCTTTTCAAAATTCACCTGACAGTTACTGTCAGACATAAAAGGAGAAGATTTTTCAATATAAGCAAAGGGTGATTTGGTCACTTCTAGAAGGAAACTGAATTCAGCAAGAAGTCCCAAATGCTAAAATAAGAAACTCTCCTTTTAGGACATCTTGATTTGCCTCAACTGTCCAAGGACCCGAAGGCCATAAAGTAGAGGTCCCTACATAAACTTTAAAACATTATTTATAAGTAGATGACATCTTGTAAATTCAGAAGACTTAAAAATTTTTTTTCACTATACAATCTATTTTGAAAAAGTTGTGTCACTATTTTTAATTTTAATTCCAGAGTCATTAACATAGAGTGCCAAATAAGCTTCAGGAGTACAATATGGTGATACAGTGATCAAGGGTAATCACTAAGTATTCTAAAACGCCTTTCATGACTATACTCTCCCCAATGGAAAAATGGCCGGAGTCACAGAACTTTGTGACAGTAGAGCTAAATGGAATTTTAGGAGTCATTCAGTCTCTCACCTTCACTTTATAAATGTCAACAGATCCAGATAGATTAAGCAGCTTGCAAAAGGTTATGTAACTAGTTCCCTGCAGAACCCAGACCTGAGCTAAGACTGTATGACTCCCTGTTCGGTCATCCTTCCACATATATCAGGTTTTTTTTATTTTCTAAGTATTATTTTTTAATTAACATATCATGTATTATTTGCTTCAGGGGCCCAGGTCTGTGAATCATCAGTCTTACACAATTCACAGCGCTCACCAGAGTACATACCCTCCCTGATGTCCATCACCCAGCATCTATCAGTTTTTGAGTATAAATCTCCTACAGAATGAAACTGCTTCTCAAATGAACATGCAAATAACATCTGTATTTAGTAAGCCTCATTATCTTTTCTATAATTACTAACATGGAGCATCTATTACACAGTATACGAGCAGGATTATCAAAGTCTGATTTGTGAAAGTAAGGCCCAACCTCTGCCTTTATTAGACCTCTCGGACTTGTGGATAGAAAATTGCATTTCAAATATTTTAAATACCCTTATCATGGAAAAAATTATATTTTTATTATGGGAAACTTCAAGCATAAGCAAAAGTAGAGAGAATATCAAATCATTTATATGCTCATTACCCAAATTTAACAAGTAGCAACATTTCTGCCACATTTGCTTTTTCTAGCCCCTTATTATTTTCGCTGAACCATTTAAAAGCAAATCCTAAAATTCCTCTATCATTTAATGTCTGTGCATTTCAGTATTCGTCAGTAAGTGATATGGACATAAACACAATGTCATTATGGTATTAGCAAAATTAACAGGAATTCCTCAGCAAAATCTAGTACCTATTCCAAATACAAGTTTCCCCCAATTTTCTCAAAAATGTCTTTTTTGTAATCTTATAATCATAATTTTTATTCAAATTCAGATTCTCTATCAATTCTTGATTCAGGGAAACACAGTCCAAATATCCAGAAAGATTCTAAGACTGAAGTCTGTCCTTCAGTGTTTAGGCAGTGACCATATTGTGATTATTACTATTGAATCTTTCTTCACCCCCAAATTCAATTTAGGAACATTCAGGTGCTGTGAATATTCCCATCAATGTTGGAGTATGGCTGTCACATAGTTATTGACTGAAAGCCAGAAGTAGTTGGGAAAAATTATGTCTATATGGCACATATTAAGTGGTTGGTGTCAGTGTATGAGAAGTAAAAATTAGCACTATGCTGATGGTAACCAGTCAAGAAACAATGTAGATAAAGACCAGATATGAGATAAAATCGGACTTGCCATACGGGAATGGTCTGATGGGATGAGTGGAATGCCTAAACTGGAATGTCAATAAACATAAAAGGCAGTGCCGGGCTCTGACATTTGTACATCAAGGTGCATTGCTGATGAAACATTAGAGGAGAGTGGGATGCTGCCACCGTCCATCTTCATCTGTAGATTGGCAAGGGCAGTTAGGAGGATTTTTTCTGTGCTCTTTTCGTCTGTAATTAACATACATTTACTCTAGGAGGCAGTAAGCACCTTAATTCATACTCCTCCTTAGGCCTAAAATTCAAGTCTTAATCATAAAAATGGGACTTGAATTACAAAAACAAATTTTCTTTTATTGTTTCCTAAGAAAATAGCAGCCAGGCAGTAAATACTATTACAGAATAAATCGCTTATAATAGAAATAAATCATCACTAATTGGTAGGATTCTTACTTTTCCCTTTTGTATATTTTAATGTTTCAAAGAGAGAAATCTGCTCTTTCACATATCTGCTTGAATGTCAAAACCTCAGCCCTGAGGATTCTGCCTGGCGTTTCATCTTCCTTGAATGTCTAAATCTCTAAATCTTTGAGTCTTTTTGGTTTTACAGTTGTCATTTGACAATAATAGAGAGAGTGAGTTCTTTATAGAACCCTTCTCAAAGTAACACATACTAGTTTGATTTATTTAATTCTGTATGTGCTCAAAGAATTCCAGAAGTTTCTAAAGCAGGCATGTAGAGGGGATGCTACTGGGAGCCTAACAACGCAATTGCTCTTTACTGAACATCTACTTCCTGAAAAGCACTGTGAACAACACAGATGACAACTCTTCAGGAGTTCTCCACTAATATAGAAGATAGTTTATGAAATTATAACATAAAGTGAAACGTGCCAAGTGCTATACAAATTCACAGTGTAGGGGAGAACATCGTTGGGAACACATGCCTCTGGGTTCAGAACAATCTCCTTAGATGAGATTGCACTGGAACGGTGGAAGGGCATGATTAGATATGTGGTTTAGTTCTCTTACACCACACACAAAGATAAACTCGAAAGATGAAAGACCTCAACATGAGGCAGGAATCTATTAAAATCCTAGAGGAGAACATAGGCAGTAACCTCTTTGACATCAGCCACAGCAACTTCTTTCAAGACACGTCTCCAAAGGCAAAGGAAACAAAAGTGAAAATGAACTTGAGACTTCATCAAAATAAAAAGCTTCTGCACAGCGAAGGAAATAGTCAACAAAACAAAGAGGCCACCCATGGAATGGGAGAAGATATTTGCTAATGACACTACAGACAAAGGGCTGATATCCAAGATCTATAAAGAACTCCTCAAACTCAACAACCAAAAAAAAAGATGATCACATCAAAAAACGGGGAGAAGACATAAACAGACACTTTTGCATAGAGGAAAATGGCTAGCAGACACATGAAAAAATGCTCATCATCATTAGCCGTCAGGGAAATTCAAATCAAAACCACACAAGTCAGAATGGCCAAAATTATCAGGACAGGAAACAACAAGTGTTGGAGAGGCTGTGGAAAGGGGAACCTTCTTACACTGTTGGTGGGAATGCAAATTGGTACAGCTGCTTTGGAAAATAGTCTGGAGATTCCTTAAAAAACTAAAAATAGAGCTACTGTACAACTCTGCAATTGCACTACTGGGTATTTACCCTAAAGATAAAGAGGTAGTGAGAATAAGGGCCACATGTACCCCAAGGTTCATTGCAACAATGGCCACAATCGCCAAACTGTGGAAAGAGCCAAGGTGCCCTTCAACAGACGAATGGATAAAGAAGATATGGTCCATATATACAATGGAATATTACACCTCCATCAGAAAGGATGTATACCCAACTTTTGTAGCAACATGGATGGGATTGGAGGAGATTATGCTGAGTGAAATAAGCCAAGTACACAAAGTATCATATGGTTTACTTACTTGTGGAACATAAGGAATAACATGGAGGACAGTGAGAGAAGGAAAGGAAATGCGAACTGTGGTAAATCAGAGAGAGAGAGATGAAACATGAGAGACTTTGGACTCTGAGAACTGAGGGTTTTGGAAGGGAGAGGGGTGGGGGACGGGTGAGCCTGGTGGTGGGTATTGAGGGCATGAATTGCATGGAGCACTGGGTGTGGGCCATAAACAATGAATCTTGGAACACTGAAAAAATAAAATAAATTATTATTATTTTTTTTAAAAAGATTTTATTTATTTGACAGAGAGAAACATGCTAGAGAGGGAACACAAGCAGGGGGAGTGAGAGGGAGAAGCAGGCTTCCCGCCGAGCAGGGAGTCCGATGTGGGGCTCGATCCCGGGTCTCCGGGATCATGACCTGAGCGGAAGGCAGTTGCTAACCAACTGAGCCACCCAGGCGCCCCAATAAATTATTATTTTTAAAAAAATGTGGTTTAGGGAGGCTACTCTGGAAGCAGATGAACCAAATGAGGGAAAGTTCGAAGGGAAGAAGACAGTGAGGAAGCACTGTGACAGCCTCAGGAACACGTCAGAAGGCAAGATTTAGATGACAGTGCTGCTAACGAAGAGGAGATGAGAGTGGGGACTGAGGAGAGACACTGAGTCTGAAGGCTGGATTTAGAGCTCACCGGCCCCCAGGTTACTACCAAAGCCTCGGTGGTAGGTCAGAGAGCCCAGGAGATGGGCTTGAGGAAGAGCCAGCCCCTGAAGAGTGTTTATATTTAAAAAATAAAAAATGGAAAAAGAGCCAAAATAAAGGAGAAGGAATAGACAGGACTGGCAGACAATCAGGAAAACATACTTTCACAGAAGCTTAGAGAACACAGAGTCCCAGTAAGATCAAGAGGGGGGTCAAGAGAACCAGGTGATGCAGACGGGTCAGTGGCCGTGGACAGAGGGACCGAGGGACGATTTATCAGTGAGTCTGTCACCGTTTCAGCGTCAGTGTGAGGATGGACGCCGGACTGTGAAAGTACCACCTGCGAGCAAGAGGCAATGGGGCAGTGCGGGCACCGCCGCAGAAGGAGTTTGTACCTCAGAAAATAACTGGAGGCAGAACAGAAGTTCTGAAAGAAGTGGGAGAGATAAAGGGGTTCAGCCCAGAAAGGAGGAGCAGGTTTCCTGAGGCAGGTGGCCTAGAGAGAGCTCCTCCTTCTCCACAAGGTCTGCCACCTCCTGAAAGAAGCGGTGGCGGCTCTGAGGGAGTGGCACGGTGTCAGACCATGAGCCACTGTGGTCAGAGCAGCTGCAAACGGCCACAACCAAGGCACAGACCTGACTGCGTGGAGCTCAGGTGTGGAAGTCTCATCACCAACTTGCTTGTCACCTACAGATGATCAGAGTCTTCTTAGATCCAAGACCACCAAGAGGCTCTCCTGCTTAGACTTCACACTGTGTCTGGCCCTTTTTAGGGGCCCTGGGCCCTTGGGCATGACTCCAGCCTCGCTCTGTGAATCCTGTGTGATTCAGCTGCCTCACTTTCCCCTTGTTTCTTCATGCCACGTGGTGGCACCTCTGTCTACTACCTTGAGAATACCTGTTCATCCAGAGAAATATCTCGAACATATGACATATTCCTAGGCCAGTCCATCAGGACTCCCCCGACGTCATGCCAGCCACAAGCCATAAGAACGTGTTTCCTCATCTGTAGTTTGTGAGCTTGCCAGAGGTAAATCTAAAGTTCTGAATAATTTTAAAATGCCACGATTCTAAATCAACGCTACATGGAATTTTCGCTCTTTCATTCTGGTTTAAACTTAGGAGTATACTTAGTACTTATGAGTATACTTAGTACTTCTGAACTAGTATCTCAACTTGAGGTTTTTTAATAGAGCAGAAAGGAAGTGAGTTGAACAGCAATATACTCTTTTTTATCAACAGCTTACCTCTCTTCGTTGTTTTCCATCTGATTAGGGAAAGCAGCAAAGTCTAGTAGTAATTTAATGGCATCAAGGTATCCGTTGTTACAGGACCAGTGCAGAGCTGTTCTTCCCTACAAGCACGCACAAAAGTTAGGTGTATCTGGAATAAGTGTTCTCAGACACACAGTTACTGATGCTAACTCAAAAATACAAACAATTCTCCCAAATTGATTAATTACAAAAGGGGAAAATATTAAATATACAGTGGAGAAAATGGATGGTATCTTAATTAGGTGATCAAAATTAATACCAAATTAAGAGGTACCATGCGTTTCCAGAGGTGATACCCTGAGAAGGATTTGATATCACTTGCATAATATTCCAACCAAAAATGTAAAACTTAAATGTATTTATGAGGAATCACAAGGCAAACTCAAATGGAGATTCTACAAAAATAAATGACCTATAGTCTTAAAAAAATTCAGTATCATGAAAGATAAAGAAGGGATGAAGCACTGCTAGAGATACAAAAGGGATATTTCATAGTTTTAAAGGAATCAGAGAGGAAGATACTACAATCCTAAATCTGCATGCATCTAATAACACAGCTCTTAAATATACAAAACAAAAAATGACAAAATTAAAAGGGGATGTGGTCAAATCCATAATTGGTGAGAGATTTTTAATGCATCTTTTACAGCAATTCATAAAACAAATAAACGAAAGGACAGTAAAGATACAGAAGACCTGAACAATACAGTAAAAAACTTTGACCTAAGTGACACATATAAAACATTGCATCCAACTAGGACACAATTAGTATTCTTTCCAAGTGTACATAGGACATTTACCAAAATCAATCATATGCTGGGCCACAAAGAAAGCCTCAAAGGACTTTGAAGGATTAAAATAATTCTGAAAGAAAATAAAATAATTCTGTTATTCTGACTCTTTTCTGACCACAATAAAGTTTAAGTTACAAATCAGTGTGGTAGACAGAAAAAATGCCTTTGCAAAGGTCTACATCCTAATCTCTAGACTCTGTAACTCTGTTGTGTTATTGGAAAGGGGAAATTAAGATTGTAGATGAAATTAAGTTTTCTAATCAGTTGACCTTGAGATGGGGAGATTATCCTGGATTATATGAATAGGCCCAATGTAATCAGAAGGGTCCTTGTAAGTGAAGGACTGAGGCAGGAGGGCGAGTGCCAGAGCGATACAGTGTGAGAGAGACTCAGCCAGTCACTGCTAGGTTTGAGGATGGGGGAATGGGACCACAAGCCAAGGAATGAGGGCAGCATCGAAAAGCTGGAAAAACAAAAGAAACAGATTCGCCCCTAGAGCCTCCAAAAGGAATGTAACTTGCAAACACTGCTTTTTAGACCAGTCAGACCCGTTTTGGACTTTCAACATCCAGAAGAGTAAGGTAATAAATTTCTGTTGTTCTAAGCCACTAAGTTTGTGGTAATTTATTGTAATAGCAAGAGGAAACCAAGAAAATCATTTGCCAAAAGATAATGAGGCAATGCCCAACTGCCTGGAAGTTAAGTGATGCACCTCTAAATAATCTGTGGGTCAAATAACAAATCGGAGTAGAAACTAGAAAATATTTGAGCTGAATTATAGTGATGGTACAACTTATCTAAACTTTTAGGATAAAGTTAAAGCAGTGCTTAGAATAAGAAGCATGATTAAATACATATACTGGAAGTGAATATTGAAAAAGATCAATGATTCAAACTTATACAAAAAGAATCTTTAAAAAATAGGAAATCAAACCTGAGGAAAGTAGATGGCAGGAAATAATAAAGAATAAACACCAATGAAATAGTAAACAACTTAAAATATAGAAAATCAACAAAGAAATAAGTCCTTTGAAAAGATGAGTGGGATAAAAAATGTTTTTTTAAAAGGAAAAGAGACTATACACATTACCAATATATGAAATGAATAAGAGGAAATCACTATAGTTCCTACAGTAATAAAGAAGGCAAAAGATTATATGACCAACTCTACGCAAATACATATGATATGTTAATAAAATGGATACATTTCTCAGAAAATGCAACTTATCAAAGCTAAGAAAAGATAATTAGAAATGTTCTTATAGTTACAAATGACGTGCTCGCTTTGGCAGCACATATACTAAAATAATGACAAATGACACTGAATCAGTTATTAATACCTTTGATAAAAAGAATGCCACTATGCCAGATGGCTTCACTGGGGAAGTCTTCAGAACATTTAAGAAAGAAGTACCAATTTTACACAAATTCTTTGGGAGAACAAGAGGAACTACTTCCTGACTCTTTTTAATTCACTATATTAACAGCAAAGAGGTAAAAAATCATGTGATCATGTTGAAAGATGCAGAAATAGTATCTGACAAAAATTAAACAGCTAATTCCGAATTAAAAAAAAACCAATTCTTAGCAACTAGATATATAAGAGAACCTTTAGCAAATACCATAGTCAATGGTGAAATATTTCAAGCTTTCCCCTTGAGAAAACAGAATGAATTAAGGATTCCAACTATCACCAATTCTATTCGACATTATATTGGAGGTATTAGCTAGTTCAATAAGGTATACTATTCACAACAATATGCTGTTTATGCAGATAATCCAAAATGTACATGTACATGTAAAAACTAACAGAACCGGAGAGTAGCTTAGTATATATTACTTCTATTAAGAAGCTGGCAACTTGTAGAAACAATGTAAAATGTACTACAGATTACAAAAGATTCACTTCTAATACCATAGGTACAAGGATCATTGTTTCACATATTTTTCATTATGTTACTTTTACATGTAGGAACAATCTTGATAAATGTTTATTGAATGAATAGAAAATATATTTTCTGGCTTGGAAAACATAATATGCTAGTATTTTTGAAGACTTAATATAATTAAAGTAGTGAAAAATAATCAATACTGGCTAATCTGAGAGAAGTCAATACAATATACCACATAGCTGGGGAGTGGAGATCAACCCACATGGTTTAAAAATCTGTTGACCAGGGGCGCCTAGGTGGCTCAGTCAGTTGAGTGACTGACTCCTGATTTCAGCTCAGGTCATGATCTCAGGGTCTTGAGACGGAGTCTCAAGTCAGCCTCTGTGCTCAGTGGGGAGTCTGCCTGCCTGGGATTCTCTCTCTCTCCCCCTCTGCCCCTCCCCTTGCTCAGGTGTGCTCTCTCTCTCAAATAAAGAAAAAATATATATATTTTTAAAGATTTTATTTATTTGACAGAGAGAAACACAGCGAGAGAGGGAACACAAGCAGGGGGAGTGAGAGAGGGAGAAGCAGGCTTCCCACAGAGCAGGGAGCCCGATGTGGGACTCGATCCCGGGTCTCCGGGATCGTGACCTGAGCTGAAGGCAGTCGCTTAACCAACTGAACCACCCAGGCGTCCCAAGAAAATCTTTAAAAAAAAATCAGTTCAACAGTATGTATCAGAACCCAATCACATTCATATACCAATAATAAATAATCTCACTTAAGGGAAATTATTCTAAGGAAACAATAAAGAAAAGTTAAATGTTGGGGGTGGGGGGATGGGGGAGCCTGGTTATGGGTATTGAGGGCACGAATTGCATGGAGCACTGAGTGTGGGGCATAAACAATAAATCTTGGAACACTGAAAAAATAAAATAAATTATTAGAAGTTAAAAAAAGAATAAAATTAAAAAGAATTAAAAACCCCAAAGCAACAATAAAAAAGAAAAGTTAAATGCACAACAATGATTAATGAAACATGAACTATAATAATGAAAAAGTACCCAGCAACAGGAAGTTACTTAATTCTAAACTTGGGGTTACAGGCATAATTTGGACCCTGACTCCCCAAAACAATCCTGCCACTGTTGTCACCTTAGGGTAGTTGAGTAAGCTCTATGAACTTTAATTTTCTCACCTGTAAATGGGAATAATAATAGCAACTCCTTTATATAGTCGCTGTAGGAACTGAATGAGTTATTAAACATAAAGCTCTTAGAACTTTGGAATACTCAGCACCTGAGATTATGCAGAAAATACTAGTGATGATTTTAGGTGAACAAAATGTGGTCTGTGAAATACCATATATACATGTATCACACACATGATATATATGCATACATACACATACCATGTATATATAATTTATGAAAGTTATAAAATTATTCCCATTCTGTATTATGACTTTGTTAAGGCATATATAGATATATAGACAAGAACTAGAAGAAAAACAAGGAAAAATATAACTCATTTTTAATTAACAGATAAATTTATAAGTGATCTATTTGGTAAAATGTTTTACCTTATTTTAGTTAGTGACAAAGAAATATTCTCAACATCTGGGAGCACACAACATAGGAAAGATCTAGAACTTCTACCTCATTGTCTTGAATGTTAGGGTCTGCGTTATTTTCCATGAGCACCGCCATGCAGTTGATGTAGCCACCATAAGCCGCACACTGCAAAGGGGTTCGTCCTGCGTAATCTTGCACATTTGGATTGATCTTGTTTTCTATCAATATCTGGCAAACATCAGCATTTCCTCCCAGTGCTGCCCAGTGTAGAAGAGAATGTCCATCCTGATCGACTAAATCTACCCTTGCTCCGCCTGAAAAAGCAAAAATATAATGAAAATGTCCAAAATAGAGAGCACTGATCAAAAAGAATAGAAGTCTGAAAAATATAACAACAGTCCCTTAAATGCTTTACTCTTAGCAAAATGCTTCTGTGTATATAATCGACTTCAGATTTTTACAGTAAGCCTGTAAGTTGGTCAGGGCAGGAGTCATTTTTCTTTTATACAAAGTGAAACAGGGTCGGGCAGGTGAAGTAGCTTTTCCAAAACCACACAACAGGTGGAGGCTAGGAATGGACTTTCGGTTTCCTGATGTGCACACGTGTGCATGTGCGTGTGTGCACGCGTGTGCGTGTGTATGGCACACTTCCCTCCATTCTTCCACCTGGGCGGCCCTCTGTTCTGTAAGTCATGTTTCAAACAGTGCCTACAAGAATTTCCTACCTTTTGAGAGTGACTTAGTAGGAGCACTCCTACAAACGAACCTTTAATAAGCGTCTGAATCACATCTTTGTGTCCCATCTCACAGGCGCGGAAAAGCGGAGTGTGCTTCATGACGTCGGTGGCATCGACTTGCGCATTATTTTCCAACAGTAACTTCACGGTGCTGACATGGCCAGAAAGGGCCGCGGCGTGTAAGGCTGAAAAGGGAGCAACAGAAAGCAAAGACCTCTTTGATAACAGCATGGCCTTTTCCTTATTCTAACCGTGCCTCTTTTCCTCTTCTGATGTCTTTATTTTGGCTAAATGCAACTTAATCTTCAGGATTCCCTATTGTTCACTCCTATAGACTTCAGTCTTCCTTTCTCATCGTAGGTACTACTTCCCCCCCAACCCTTCCTTCTACCTTTCTCATCTGTTTCTTCCTTTTCATCCTAAGGGTCTGAACGCTTTCCTTTCCTCAGTTACCATTTATCTTCTCCTCCCTCGAAGAGGGTAAGGGAACAAAAAATGACAAAGTGAAATGATTTGAATGATGCAGACAGTTCTGCCCACCAACCCACTCAATAAGCATATGCCCGAGGGCTGGTGTGATGGGAGGTGTCAATCCCCGGGTCCTTCAGCTGCTGAGCCGCGCGCTATTCCTGCCGGCGGCCTGCGCACCCATGTGGTACTGAGAGGATGCACGGCCCACAGCCTTGAGTGCATTTTTCATACAACATGGCTTCAAATGCAAGCCGCTGATTTCCTCCGGGCCCAATTTAAGAAACAGCAGTATGTTTCAACATGGGAGAACAAAACTGAGAAGGAATGCGTTCTCCTCTCTGCTGCCTTCCTGTGGGGTTTGAAAGAGTAATTTTGATTCTGTGTGGGTTTCAGGTTATGCTGACCCGTGCCTGTGTTACTCCCCTCTAGTGCTTGACTTATGCCAGTACTCTTTGGATTACTCTTTAAATTCTACTTAAACGCATGACTCCTTAAATTCTGAGTTTGCCAGCATAACTGTCTAGAGGCCCGGGCCAGTTCTTTCTAAGGATCCTGTCCCGATAATGCTTGGAACTATGTTTCTTTCCTAAAGTGTGATCTATGGACCAAACCCAGGATGCCTACAAAAGTGCAGATTCCTGGGCATTTGTTGAGAGCTTTCTACGGGCTGCACATGAACGTGATGGTGGGAATTCAGCAGGGAACAAAAGAGATAAGGTTACCTTCTAGTAGGAGAAGCAAAATAAAAACTGAACAGATAAGCAAGAAAGTATTAGATTACGGTAGATGGTATGATTGGTGTAATACAAGGTATCTCGGTATTCAGCGTGCCTGGGAGACCACTTAGACTGGTGGTGACGAAGAGCCTTGGTAAGGAGCTGACACTGAAGTTGAGACCTGGGTCGCAGAGAGGCAGCAACACGGCGATCTCGAGGAGGAGGAGTTCGAGCAAAAAGAACAGTTAGTCCAAGAGCAGGAATGACTTTATGTGCTGAGGGAAGGCAAGGAAGCTGCTGCACAACGAAGAAGTAAGGCAGAGAGGTCCAGTAGGCCAGATCCTAAGTGGCCACACAGGCCCGAAGGACTTCACATAGGTGACTGATACTATGTGACTTGTGCTGTAATTGGATCACCCTAGCTGTTTTGAAGAGAATGTACTATAGTAGGTGAGAGCATAGCAGGGACACCAGCTAACACTGTTGCAGGAGACTCAGGAAAAATGCTGGTGGCTTGGACTAGGCTGGCAGGAGTGGAGTTTGAGAGAAGCAAGAAGATTTAGAATATATTTTAGAGATGGAATCAATAGGACTTACAGGATCTGAAATAGATTTCTGTCTAGTCTGAGAATCTGTATTTAAACAAACATCCTTGCAATTCTTATACGCACATGCATTGGAGGACCCTGATCTACATGGCTGAGAGACAAGCTTCAGAAGAGTATGAGAGACTTCAAACATCTTAGGTGCTGCCATATGGAAGGTAGAACAGAGCAGAAATGGGGAATTTTAATTAATAAGAAAATAAATACTGTCTTTTGCTTAGATTTTGTGATGGTTTTTTTTTTGACATTGACATTTACCTGAACAGTATTTATTGCATACTCATGCCACATCACAAAATTGTAGAATTTTTAAATTAGAAAGTACATTAAAATAAAATCTAGTCCAGGGTTTTCCAAACCATATTCTTCGGGATAACAGGTTTCTACGGAGTGCTTGAAGTGTTGCTGAGGCGGGCGGGTACTTAAGTGGTAACCTTCCACCCCTGCTTTAGTCAGAATCACTCAACTCTTAACCAGTTTTCTATGTTGAGTGTTTTATAAATATTCATTTGAGGGCAGATGTCTTCTTATGCTCTTAAAATGTGAAAGTCACCAAACTATCATTGATGCAGCACACTTAATCTGCCTTACAACATTCTCACCAGCGTCTGTCTGTGGTAACACGGCACCGCTGTGGAGAACCCGCTACTTCCATCTTAACCTAACTCCTGTCAGAATACTCTTCCTCACACTGAGCTCAAAGCGAATGTTCCGCTCCATGCGAACATGAAGCTCTGAGGCTTCTAGAGTCATGGGAGCTCATCTCTAAAATGAGAGATTTGGGAGGAGGCAATGTTCTTCAAATCTGAGAAAAGAGCACATTACATGAGACTGGTGAAAACATACTTAGATATGTGCATTCCTTAAATACATAATTCTACATTTTTGAAAATATAATTGATAACTACTAAATATACACAGTTTTAAGTACAGGTTTGTGGTTTTGTTTTGTTTTGTTTTGTTTTACACAAAGATAAATAAGAAGAGTTCCTATAATCATGTCTAGGGAGTAAATAGTTTTATTTTTTTAATTTTATTTTTTTAAAGATTTATTTATTTATTTGAAAGAGAGAGAGAGCAAGTGGAGGGAGAGGGAGAGAAAGAATCAAGATCCAAAAAATGTTTGTATGTTGCTGTTGATAAGAACTCTTTTTCATGGGAAGGAAAAACAACCCTGTAGAGGGATGATGGAGAGAAACTCACTTTTAAAGAAGAGAAATGTCAGGAAGGCATGTCTGACATATAATAAAATCCCTGTAGGAGAAAGAGCCAGGGAATTAATGAATCCGAGAAGAATTTATGTCTGAACTCCAACATGGTGCACGTCAGAAAGACACCTCTGGTCAAAAGGATGGAAGTATCTGTGCCCATTCTTTATTAAACCACATGAAAAAGTTAAAGTAAAAGCAAACCTAGTAAGGAAGTGAAAGGCGGCATACTAATGACAAAAAATGAAATGTTCACACCATCTATAAATTCAATGTCCTACATGTCTGCACTATCCCCTTCTTTAAGAAGCTTAAGGTCTACTGTGAAGCTTTGCTAAAGAAATACTTTTGATGGTTAAAGCTTTTATTAGAATTGATATCACTCAAAATGTTTTTAAAGAATGATTTAGAAAGGGTGATGTTTTAGGTGTAGGACAGAGATTATTAGGTGTGCCCCCGCTCCCCCCACTAAGTGCTGCATCAGTAGTTCTGAAGCCAAGAAAGATTTTACCCAGGATGACAGATAGGCGCAAACAGCTCTACTATGTTTCTACAAATAAGAAAGCATAACACCGAGAAGCTTGAAGCTGAGTTTTTAATTTGTTCTGTGTTGTTGTGCTATCGTGTGATTGTCCTTGTTCGGACTTGCAGTTAGGATACAGTACACGAGGTAGAGACTTCCAAGTTGATAATGAATGATAAAAAATTCATACCTCTCCTATTAACCAATGCACAAAGTGCTCTCTTATTAGAAAAAGAGTTGGAAAGAAGCATCTACTGAGAGCTTTTGGTGCAAATCTAATGTGAAGCTCTGAAGCTTCAAGAGTCATGGGAGCTCATCTCTAAAATGGGAGATTTGGGAGGAGGAAATGCTCTTCAAATCTGAGAAAGGAGCACATTACATGAGACCGGTGAGAACATACTTAGATATGTGCATTCCTTAAAATATAATTCTAAATTTTTGAAAATATAATGCAACTACTAAACATGCATAGTTTTAAATACAGGTTTGTGGTTCTTTCTTTCTTTCTTTTTTTTACACAAAGGTAAATAAGAAGAGTTCCTATAATCTTGTCTGGGGAGTAACCAGGGTTTTATTTTTAAAATTTTATTTGTTAAAGATCTATTTATTTATTTGAAAGAGAGAGAGAGAGAGCAAGTTGAGGCAGGAGGAAAGAATCCCCAAGGGAAGCCTGATGCAGGGCTTGATCCCAGGACCTTGAGATCAGGACCTCTGGCAAAATCAAGAGTCGGATGCTGAATCGACTGAGCCACCCAGGCGTCCCAGGAGGAAGCAGAGGCTTTTGTGTGTGTGTGTGTGTGTCTTTTTTAATTTAAAATTTTTATTTAGAAGCAATTAGTTAACATATAACATATTATTACTTTCAGAGTAAAGTTTAGTGACTCATTAGTTGCATGTAATGCCCGGGAGCAACCAATGGTGGCCTTTTAAACCAAAGTCCACCACTCACCTGGTGGAGCCACAGGTTAAATTCAGTCATCAAACTTGGAGGAAATAAAACCTTTGGAGTGATATCCTGGTAGTTGCAACTTAATCAGTACAAATGAAAGTTAAACAACATTAGATTAGAACAATGATTTCAGGCACTACTGTACAAGTTTTAGGGCACCTAATCCACTTTGAGACCCAAAAGAAAGCAAGCTGAACACGTGTGCCGGTTCTTACCTGTCCCTCCATACTTGTCTGCCATGTTAATATCAATGTCAGATTTTAAACTCAGCATAGTCCTCAGGACATCATCACTGCCTTTTCCAGCAGCCCACATGAAGGATGTTCTTCCTTCGAGGTCTGAATCATCTTTCACTGAAGGATGTTTTAAAAATACTTTAACTGTTTCCTGTAAGAAAGCTTCATTAAAAAAAATTGAGACAAGAGGGTGGCATTTTCTATGTAATCAAGCCAGGGTTATATGTGACTTCCGCTGAGACACAAAGTATTTTTCCCTGCTTTCTAATCAAATGAAATGATCTTTTTATGAATAATGAAACTACAATTTCCATTGACAGTAACAATCCTCTTTCTTTATATACTAGTTTTAGTTTCCATGCACTTCAAACTCATAACCCAATATCCTCATAATTGAGAGTGATCATAGTCAATCAAGTTTTAAAATCTTATAGGTCACTCTTTGATAGATGAAGTGACACTTAAAAGACTAACCTGTGTTCAGTGTCATGAGCAACATTAAAATATAGGTTTTCTTGGACATTTTACATGCGAGACCTGTATACTAAGCCGTATCTATAGAGGAGGTTAATACAGTCTCTTGTTGTGGTTTTGTTACTATAATTTTAAAAATATTTAATGCATTTATTACATTATCATAAATTTAATTATTTATTTAATGCATTTATTGCATTATTATTAATAATGATGTTTGGCTACTGAGAAATGCAGGGTTCAATTCACCTAAACAAATATTTATTTAGCAATTCCTATATGCAAGGTCCCTCCTCTATGGAATCACACAAAAATTAAGACCCCCAGTAACTGGAATGGTGTTTGGCAATTTTATTTTTTTATTACATTTTTTTAGTTTCAAGTTCTTATTTATATTCCAGTTGGTTAACATATAGTATAATATTAGTTTCAGTAGAAGTTAGTGATTCATCATCTATATATGACACCTGGTGCTCATCACAGCACGTGCCCTCCTTAATGCCCATCAGCCATTTAGCGCATCCTACTCCCCACCTCTCCTCAGTTTATTCTTTTAAAAAAAATTTTTTTTTATAAGATTTTATTTATTTGACAGAGAGAAACACAGCGAGAGAGGGAACACAAGCAGGGGGAGTGAGAGAGGGAGAAGCAGGCTTCCTGCTGAGCAGGGAGCCCGATGTGGGACTCGATCCCGGGTCTCCGGGATCATGACCTGAGCTGAAGGCAGTCGCTTAACCAACTGAACCACCCAGGCGCCCCTCCTCAGTTTATTCTTTATGGTTGAGTCTGATTTATGGTTTTCCTGTCTCTTTCTTTTTCCCCCCATGTTCATCTGTTTTGATTCTTAAATTCCACATATGAGTGAAATAATATGGTATTTGTCTTTCTCTGACTGACTTATTTCACTTAGCATAATACACTCTAGCTCCACCCGTGTTGTTGCAAGTAGCAAGATTTCATTCTTTTTTATGACTGAGTAATATTCCATCACATATATGCCACATCTTCTTTATCCATTCATCAGTCAATAGACACTTGGGCTTGTTCCATAATTTGGATCTTGTTGATAACAATGCCTAACAATTTTAATGGGGGCCAATATTCACAGCATTTTAAATTGTTTCTTTCCTTGAGCCTCAGATGCTTACAAACTTTTAGAGAGATCATAGTAACTCTTGCTTGAATGGAAGTAAAAGAGTTTCAGAAAAAGAAAAATTCTAGAGGCTGTGAGCTGGCCAAAAATGTGTAAAGTGTTGGTGCTCAATACTCTAAAGCAAGAAGAAATTTGAGGGCTCGCCTACGATAAGCCTTCATTTTATTTATTTATTTATTTATTTATTTATTTATTTATTTATTTATTTATTTTTAAAGATTTTATTTATTTGACAGAGAGAAACACAGCCAGAGAGGGAACACAAGCAGGGGGAGTGAACGAGGGAGAAGCAGGCCTCCTGCCGAGCAGGGAGCCTGATGTGGGGCTCGATCCTGGGTCTCTGGGATCATGACCTGAGCCAAAGGCAGTCACTTAACCAATTGAGCCACCCAGGCGCCCCAAGCCTTCATTTTAGATGAAGAAATTTAGATTCAAGTTCATACAAACATTGGTGGCAGATCTGGAGGTAGAACCCAGAGCTCAGTCACATCACTCTTTCCACTGCACACACTGCTTCCTAGTCTAAAACTCACTGTCGAGATCCTAAGGCAATACAGCGTTGTGCTCCCAGGATCTAGGCTGTACGTGCTAGGTTCGACTAGGCACTTGAATTTTAGAAATGGATAACAAACAGTACCCACTACATCAGACTTGCTGATTATGACAGAAATGTTATCATAGTTTAATAATAGTTTATATTTTTAAAAAGTTGGTCATGTTTTGGTTTGTTTTCTTTAGACTAATTTGTAAACATTTCTTTCTTGGGTATATTTTCTTTCTTTTTTTTTTTTTAAAGGTTTTATTTATTTATTTGGCAGAGAGAAACACAGCTAGAGAGGGAACACAAGGGGGGGGGGGCTGAGAGAGGGAGAAGCACTCTTCTTGTTGAGCAGAGAGCCCGATGTGGGGCTTGATCCTAAGACCCCGGGATCATGACCTGAGCTGAAGGCAGATGCTTAATGACTGAGCCACCCAGGTGCCTCGGGTATGTTTTCTTAATGACAAATGTTCACTGAGGTTTTGTGGGTCTTGTTGCTGTTTTCTAAACAGGGAATCACAGCCTCTTGTAAGTAAACAGAGTCCAAGAAGATTAAGGGGCTTGAAACTGAGCTTAGAAGATTTGCAGAATTATTGGAAAATCATCTCTGTAATCGGCAGAGTATCCAGAGCAAGTATTTCTATAAATATCCATAATGTTCTGACATTCCTTCTTACCCCCAATAGCTTTGGTCACTTAATTGTTAGTATCTGTGCATGTGTTAAATCTGGAGTCGAAGACTTGAGTTCAAGATCTTGGGCAAGTCATTTAATCTCTTGAAACCTTGGTTTCTTCCTCTGAAAATTAGGGATACCATATCCTCTCACAGGCTTACACTGAAGTATGAGTTGAAATCTGATTTCCACAGGTTGATTAGGCTGGGCCAGTGAATTTCTTATGTATCCAGAGAAAGAAAGGGTCTGAGATAACAGAAAGATGGGAGATAGTAGAAGAGAATGGTTTACCAAAAGTCTGGGTGATAAAGTTTTAGAAATGCCAAGAAGGAAGGCCCATAGTTATAGCTGCTCTGGGTACCAGAGAGAAAGAAAGGTGGGAAAATAAGACTTTTTAGCAATCTGAGTATTCAACGTATTCAGTGATGCACTGGGGAGGCGAGGAAGATGGAATTATGCTCTGCTGATGACAGCATTCATATAATTTAAGGAAACCAAAGTTTTTACTACACACACCCATGTAGAAGGCAGTAGAATCAACGTGGACGGCTTTGACGTGCGCCCCTGTGGATGTGTCTCCAGTTCTTTGTGGCCACTTACTCAGAGAGCTGAAGCAGCCGAGCTGTTACATGTTGCTGGCTAGATGGAGTGACACAACGAATGACAAGATGCCTTGTAAACTACAAAAAGGTTGGCAACGGAAGAATTAGCTATGATATTCAATATCTTTGGAAATAATTCATATTTTTGCTTTCTCAGCGGTATAATGCATAAAATTATTAGCACTAACAATAGTAAGAATGCATGACATTTCTTGCGTACCTGCTCTATACCAAGAACTACTCTAGGCACTGGTAACATCTTTTCTCTAATTCTTACAACAATCCTGAAGGAAAAGGTATAATTATCTTCATTTTACGTATGAAGAAACTAAGACTTGAGAGGTAAAGCAACTTAGACCAGATCATCCAGCCAGCAGAGAGGGGAGTCGGGGCTCCAAGCAAGGTTGGACCAGTTCTAAGGCTTTGCCATACTGCTTTCAGGACAGTTACAGAGGGCTGAACACAGTGCGTATAAAACTTTAGTGCCATAAGATTAACCAGAAGAGGAAATATACTTACAGAGAACAAAATGTTACACTGAACAGTCAATGTAAAGACAGTCTTACAATTTGCCATGACTAACAACTTTACAAAGATGAAACTAACCCTTGCATCACAGCCAGAGTTAACAGTGTGAGTAACTGTTAAGATATAATTGCGACACAAACACAGAAATGAGTATGTGCAAAACTAAAATTTGGATAAGATCAGTGGATTATAGGAATGCCTATTTCCTGTTTATGATATTGTTTCATACTTTTGCAAGAGGTTCCCATTGGGGTAAACTGGGTGATGGGTACACGGGATCTTGCTGTTTTATTTCTTATGGCTGCATAAGAATCTATAGTGGTGTCAAAATAAAAATTTAATTAAGATAAAAGAGAACTGGGGTGCCTGAGTGGCTCAGTCGTTAAGAGTCTGCCTTTGGCTCTGGTCCTGATCCCAGGATCCTGGGATCGAACCCTGCATCGGGCTCCCTGCTTGGCGGGAAGCCTTCTTTTGCCTCTCACTCCCCCTGCTTGTGTTCCCTCTCTCGCTGTGTCTCTCTCTGTCAAACAAATAAAATCTTAAAAAAAAAAAAGAAAAGAAAAGAAAAAAGAGAACTGTCATGTTTTACTTACGGCAAAGTTACTCTGAGCTGCATAGTGCAAGGGTGTTGCTCCCTGGCTATCGGATGGGATGGTTCCAGACTTATTTCTTTCTAAAAGGAGATGGACGATCTGTGCGTGGCCTGAAAGCAGACACAACAAGGCATTGAGCACCTCCAAGCACCACTTCATTCATAATCTATTTAAAGGAAAGTTTTCTGAAGAGCAGCACCTAGTATGGCCTCTTCTAGCTTCTCATTAAACACCATGCTAACGTAGAACAAAGGCAAACACAACACTAAAATCTCAATGCTTCAATCAGAAAGGAAATGACAGTTGTTACAATTGCTAGAGTGAGAAAAAGCTATACCAGGTAACAGCTCAGTGCATTCCCTGGCTTCACTTTATGACACTACCCATAAAACAGGCAGGAAGCCGGCCCCTGACAGCTGTCACTGCCCCCAGTCTCCAGGCTGCACTGCTCACTCCAATGTTCTCTTGAGCGATTCAGGAGGACACACTATGACACATCCTCTTGTGATCTCTGCAGCGTCCTCTCAATTCCGTCTACCCTCCCCCCTCTTTCTTCACATCTAGGCAGTGATTTCAAGTCCAAGGAAACACAGGGCAGGAATGACGAGGTGACGGCAGAGGAAATACCTCACAGTGTGTTCAGGAGGGCGTGGTTTCCGCAAGCAAAGAGCATTAGGGAGGATCAAAGAATGAACGAACCCGGGAATAGCAGATTTGGGAAACCTGAATTTCAGGCATTCTATTGCCTCAGCACAGTGGGGACCTGGGCAATGAAGATGCCACATCAGCAGAACAAGAACACACTGCATGAAAATCGGGCAGAAAAAAGGGAATCTGAGTGGGAGTTGTGCTCACAGACCTGCTCCCACATACGATCCAAGCTGCAGTTCCCGGAGATGGGCAAAGAGTAGGATCACAGGCAGGCTATCGAGACGCATGCCATCTTGTTGGAAAGATGAAGAGAAAAATTCAGTAAAGGCAACATGAAAACAGACTATGGGGCAGGGAAAAAGAAACATCATCGCATACCTCAGAAAATGATCTAGAGAAGGATCCAGAGGAAAATTTCACAAAACTGTCTGGCATCCTTGACTTGTGCAAAGAGATGCGTTCTATGAAATGAAACAGAATATCCTAGGAAGGACATAATCTGAAATGAAAAGATGATGGAAGGAGGCAAAAAGGAAATAAGCCGAGATACAAAGAAATTTGGATGAGAGAAGGAAATCAAAATACAACCTAAAATACGACTGATGAGAGGCAGAAAGAAAGCAGAACTTATGGAACAAAAAGTCAATGTACTGATATGGAGACGAATTTGTGAAATCCTCCCAGGATGCAGAGGAAAGGAAAAAGGGACAAAACTGCACCCTGAAATGAGATCTAAATAGTAATTATAATCTGACAATAAAACTGAATGCAAATGCAAAAAGTATTTTAGAAAGCCATAACGTGTAATTTAAAAACTAAGTCCATAATAATAACTGGGGAAAACTTCAGATTATTTTAACAAATACTAAAAAAGTGATAAGGAAAAGTGTGCTAAGTGGAAATCAATAGAGGTAGTTTTGCTCTTAACTCTGACGCAGGTTTTGAAAAGTTTTTGATACATTTAAAAGTAGAACTTAAAAACCCTCTTAAAACATCAGGCAATTCAAAACCAAATAACAACAAACCTAATATATATACAAAAAAGCAGAAAACAGAGGAAATAGGGGGAGGGGATCCAAAATAAGAAAAAAACAAAACATCAGTAATACTCAAAGAGTAGAACAGCAGATAAAAGACCAAATTATATACCTTATAATGGTGACTATTAATGCATAAACTCTCAGGTTGTGTCCCCTGAAAAATCAGACATGTACACGTGTTTATACTCTCTCATCTAACAGAATGATCTCCAAAAATGTTAAGTAAAAGGCATACGGGGAAAATATGAACAACAAAAAAAATCACATATCATAGAATTTGCATATACATAAAACTAAAGTCCCTTCCCAAAACACATAGACATTGAATGTGAAAAGAAGATTATTTTATATTTACATTTGTTGATGATGTGCACTACTTTTATTTTTATTTTATTATTTATTTATTTATTTGACAGAGAGAGAAAGAGAGCACAAGCAAGGGGAGTGGCAGGCAGAGGGGGAAGCAGGCTCCCCATGGAGCAAGGAGCCCAATGTGGGGCTTGATTCCAGGACTCTGGGGTCATGACCTAAAATGAGCCATCTAGGTGCCCAAATGTGCATTACTTTTAAAATATCAATGAAAACATGTTAAGACACTATGTTGAAATTAAAACCAATATATAATAGAGAATATATTTGTATTACTAAAATGTAAGCACACGACAAGGATTTAAGTGTGAGATACTGTATATCAATTAATTAAAGTAATTAACTGGGAGGTGGGAGCCAACAGGGGAAGGGAAGCCATGGCAAGTTTCTGGTATTCCGTACTTCCTCCTACCATGGATCCTTTGATCACAGTTAACTCACCTAGTAAAGCTGCCCAGTGAAGCGGGGTTCGAAATAAGTTATCGTAAGACGTTATATTGCAGCTCTCGTATGAGGTCAAGACATCAACCACCGTCACATTCCCATCGGCGACTGCAAAGTGAAGAGGTGTCCGACCCTCGTAGTCTTGCCAGTTCAGTAAAGACTCCGTGGGGGCAGCATCCTATTTTTAAGAAACCAGAGACTTTAGACACACATGGAATCCTCAATAAATCACACTGGACATACGTATCAACTGAGCAATTTTCTAAACTTGTATATTCTCTCAGCGCAAAGTGGTAAATTTCAGGAAAAAAGTATACATTCTAAATCTTTAAAAATTGGTCATGTTTAACGCTAAGAAATCCAGAAAGATATACTAAACACCAGTACTGATTATCCAGATTAAATAGGTGCCTATATCTTGCCTAATGCACTCTTGTATCTGCTATGGATTTAGCTGCAGCTGTACATTTCATACTTCTGTTACGTGTGTGCACCCATAAACAGTACATAAATTATGTATGTGTGCTTTCAATATTTATGCCTTTGAGTTTATACTATGTATATCCTTGGGCAATTTTTTCTTTCAACGCTACACTTTGGGGTATTTATGTTGATACCACTTCATTTGTTAAACCACAATTTAATTATCCCTTCTCCTACTAAAGGACAGTTAGGTTATTTACATTTTTGCCATTATTAACAATAATGCTGCATTGAACATGCTTCATTTACAGGTCTTCCTGTAGTCTCTGTGAGAGATTTTTCTCTAGGCCAGACACCTAGCGGGGGAATTGCTGGGTAGGATATTTACATTTTCAGCGAGGTATTATCAAACTGCTCCCCAAATGGTTATTACGCTAATTAACACATCCATAACAATGTGTAAAAGTTTTTATTTCCCCACATGCCAGCACAAATTTACCCTTTGGTATTATCAAGCTTACTACATTTTTTCCCTTAGGGGTATGGAAAGCATTTTGCTGATGTTTTAATTTGTTTTTATTTTATGAATGAGGTTGGGATTTATTGTATGTTTGTTGGCTATTCTGTTTAAATCGACAGTTCACATTTACTCATTTTCTATGAGGTTTTTGTAGCCACGGCTTAGGTCCCCTTCCAAGAGTAAAGGCCTTCTTTTCCCAGCTGCTGAGTGCTGCGGGCAGATGAGCCTCACCAGTCAGACTTCCGCGATTGCTTCAGCTAAAGATAGTTGCCTTCCACAAGGTCGTGTTTCTGCCTGGATCAGGTCCTATCCCAGGCCAAGAGGTCCTGCCTCAATTTCAGAACTCTCCACAGCGCCACCCACATTTAGAGCTGCCTGTACAGTCATCCTATTTTATAAAACCAGTGCATGAAAGGTATTATGAACCCTTCAAAAAAGAGAAGCAGACTTTTACCATGGTGGTATTTTAGGACTTTGAGTCTCCCAAGGATGAAGACTTGTTTATAAGGGAGGGGGGAGTCAAATCTGTGAGCAAATAAGATATTATGAGTGACAAGTACCCTCTAAGGATTTCAGATAATGAAACTGACACATAAGGAATAACTATCTATAATGGAGGTAAGAAAGTAAAAAATGAAATAAAAGGTGATCAAGGAACAAAAACTATCAAAAAGACAAGGCAGACATGAAAATAACAAAACAAAACAACTTTTATTTTTAAATTTTTTTTTAAAGATTGTATTTATCTGACAGAGAGAGAGAGAGAGCGCGCGAGCGATCGAGCACAAGCAGGGGGAGTGGCAGGCAGAGGGCAAGGGAGAAGCAGGCTTCCTGCTGAGCAGGGAAGCTCGATCCCAGGACCCTGGGGGATCATGACCTGAGCTAAAGGCAGATGCTTAACTGACTGAGCCACCCAGGTGCCTCCTCAAAAGAGCTTTCAGATGTAAAAATATAATCACTAGGCTTAGAGGCCCAATGAAGAGGACAAACAAGGAATGGACTCGGCGGCTGGAATGCTCAATCAACAGAAAGGCACGTCTGCTGTCATTACCGGAGCACATCAAGGGAGAGGAGAGGGAGGACTGTAGCAGAGAGGAGACACAGATAATAAAATGAAAATATCTGAAGCATGTGTAACCAGGACCCTAGAGGCAGGAATATAGAGAATGAAAGAGAGGTAATATTTACAGAGATAATAGCTATATATTTTCCAGAACTGCCATGCAGAGTATACACCAAACAGGAACCACCCCCCCCCCAAAGTCCCATCTTCAGCTGCACTGTGGTGAGACTGTAGGATACCACACAGAGGAGAAGAATTTAAAAGTGGCCTGAGAGAAGACAGATCATCTACAAAGTAATGACAATTAGACCAATAACAGACTCCTCCAGAGGAACAATGAAAAGCAGAAAGAAGCAGAATAATAGTCTGAAAGAGTTGAGAAGTAATCGTTGCATATACACAATAACTTTATCTTTTAAAGTTGAATTTGTGTGTTATAGGACTAAATATTAGACTACCATAGCTTATAACCTGGAATCTGAGGAGTGATTAGAAATCCCAAAGAATCCACTGATAAATAATAAAAATTAATAAAAGTATAGCAAGTTGGCTAGATGCATATTCAATGAATAAAAATATCAACTGTGTTTCTATGCTCCTGCAATGATCAGTTAAATATATATCCTAGACATGCTAAAAAAAAAATTCAGGAGCACCTGGCTCGCTCAGTCAGTACAGCATGCAAAGCTTGATCTCAGGGTCATGAGTTCGAGCCCCATGCTGGTTGTAGAGATCACTCAAAAAAAAAATGTTCAAAGCAGCACTATTTTTTTTGAAGATTTATTTATTTATTTGAGAGAGAGAAAGATAGAGTCCATGCCAGTGGGGGGGAGGGACAGAGGGAGAGAGTCTACAAGCAAGCTCCCCACTGAGTCCAGAGCCATTCTAGGGGCTCGATCTCACCACTCTAACATACTCTGAGCTGAAATCAGTGAGTCCCATCCTTAACCCATGGAGTCTCCCAGGTGCTCCATAGCAGCACTATTTTTAAATACTGAAGAACCAGAAATAGTTCCAAATGTCTATGAATAACTGAGTAATGTGTGGCTTGTTCATAAAATGGAATACTATATAACAATAACACATCACAGTTATACACAGCATAGATAAAATCACCAGCATAATATTGAGAAAGAAAAACATGTTGCAAAAGAATGCATTCAATGTGATTCTATGTGTACAAAATCAAAAACATTAAATATGAAACAATATATTGTTTAGGGATATGAATATATGTGGTAAAACTATAATGAAAATCAGGAATGAAAAACATGAAACTGAGGATAGGGGCTGCCTCTCAGAAAGAGGAGAACAGAATGGTGCTGGGAGGTACCCAGGGACCTTCAAAGGTAACAGCAACATACTCATTCTTAAACCCAGAGATGTGAGGAGGCTGAGTGGCTCAGTCAGTTAAGTGTGGGATTCTTGATTTTGGCTCAGGTCATAATGTAGGGCTGTGAGATCAAGCCCTGCATCCAGCGCCATGCTGGGTGTGGAGCCTGCTTAAGATTCTCTCTCTCTCCCTCTGTCCCTTCCCTGCCCCTTGCTCACGTGCTCTCTCTCTCTCTAAAAAAAAAAAAAAAAAAAAAAAAAAAAGGATAAACTCAGGGATGAGTCCATGAGTATTTGTGGTTTCCATATTCTTTATATCATACAAGTATTTTACAAATGTTATCTCTATGTAGCATTTAATAAGTACAAGTATAAAAGAAAGTCAGGGGATGATAAACACAAATTTAGGAAAGTAGTTGATGGGGGACAGGACAAGTGAGGCATAGGGGAGAGAATGTATTTGGAAACTAGCATGTAGGAGGCGTGCCTGCATGGCACAGTCAGTAGTGTTTGACTCTTGGTTTCAGCTCAGGTCATGAGACTGAGCTCCAGGCGGGCTCTGCTCTCAGCATGGACTCTGTTAGGGACACTACTCTTTACCCTCTGCCCCCACTCCCCGCTCTCTCTTTCTCTGTCAAATAAATAAGTAAATCTTAAAAAAAAAAAAAAAAAAAGAAACTGGCACATTGGATATTCTGTGATCTTAAATAGCAGTGCTATTTCTTGCATGACGGGTTCACGTATTTGCTAGATTTCTTTTGCTTCATAATTTGTGCGTCACAGATCTGCTTTTGTATATTGGCTATTTCCTAATAAAAAGCTGTTTTGTGGAGAGGTCTAGCAGCACCACCGTACTCACCAGAATGCATCGCACTGTATGAACGGCGCTTGGATCCTTGTGGTTGGCTGCCCAGTGAAGGGGGATCTTGCCTTCGACGTCAGGAATCCCAATGTTGGAGTCATGCTTGATAAGCAGCTTGACATGCTCAGGGTTGTTGTAGTAGGCACTCCAATGCAGAGCTGTTTGCTGCAAAATTGAAAGAGTCTCAAAAACAAACAAGCAAACAAACCACAACAGTAACAAGAGTAATAGTGCCAACACAACAAACTTTTCCCAAGCATTTACTGTGTGGCCGACGCTTGAGAGCATATTATTCACTGGGCATTGTGCTAAACCCTACTTACGTGTGTTCTCTCATTTCATCTGCAACAACCCTGTCATTCCCTTTTCACATATGAAAAAATGGTAGCATAGAGGAGTTAAGAAAATTTGTCAGCGGCATAGAACGAGTTACATAGTGGCTTCTAGACTGAGACCCAAGGAGTCTGATGCTAAACCCAGGCCATTAAACCACCATGCGCCTCCTATATTGCCCCAGGCTTTGGCCACTATAAGTCTAACACCAGTGGTAACTATCACTACTAGCTATCAAACATTGGGGTTTGCGGGTAGGCTTGGGTTGAATTCTGGTCTTGCCACTTTGATCTTGGGCGGAATTTTAATCGTCCCCATCTGTGAAAATGAGTTGGTACTTCCGTCCACACATGGCTGGTAGGAGGATAAAAGGACCAAATTTAAGTGAAATATTTCACTAGGGAGCACGAAGATGAGGAAATGTTCCGCCAAGCGATGACTGATAATTCTTCTTCTTCAGGTTTCCCATCATAAAAGGAAGCATCTGCTTGTTGATCTTATTTGCCTCCAATTTTGACAGTCTCGTACCTTGTTTTTATCCTGTGTATCCACTTCTCCTGGGGCCGTAAACTTCAGCAGAAGTGCCAGACACTTGGGGCTCCTGTGCCGGGTGGTCAAGTGCAAAGGGGTCATCTCTTCCAGATCCTTTTGCATCCAGTTTGCTCGGCGTGTAAGTAAGAGTTTCATGAAACGATAATTTCCCTAAATAAAAAATAAGATACGGTATAAAGACATGTAGTCTGGGGCCAAGGCACTTTAACTATTCTGTTAGAGTAAAAATATTTGGATGAATTGACCAAAGGAAAAATACAATTCCTCTACGCCGTCAATTGTTTTCTTTTTTCATCTTCCCTTCCAACCACTTTCTAGTGCATACAGTTTACACAGTAGCTGGTCAATGCTACATTGTTTTAAAGCACTCTCTTTTATTTAATTGTTCTATTATTGTTTCCAATAGAAACTTTTCTATTTCTAGAAATGTTTTCCAGAAAATGTTACAATGTACTTTTACTTCCACGTAGTTTTTCTTAATTTTCTTCATAAGAATAAGTTATCAGAAACCAATTTACTGGGTCAAAGGAGTTTGTACATTTCATGGTTTTGGGCGTATTTTCCAAATTGCTATCTAGTGGCAGCAATGAGATTAATTTCAGCTCATTCTTACCAATATGTCACCTATTATTTATATGCAAAGTATAATAACCCAGTGAAATGAGTGGAGATATAAACCCCCAATTTATAGGTGAGGGGAGTGAGAGTCACAGGGATTGAATGCTTTGTTCACCATCATCTGGTTAATAAAGTAGGGGGTTAGTTTTCTTGGAGAGAGCAACATACAGGTACAACTGAGATAGAGGCATCTTGTTCAAAGTCTGGGTCCCAGAGTCATCTGGTCACCTAAACACCAAGCCAGAAGTCACTTCAGGCTGTCCACCTGTAGGGAACACTCTCCGCATCAGTTAATACCTCCAATCTGGTAAAATCGACCCATCTGAAGAAAGCAGTTTAGCTACATGGGCCAGAGCAACACACTGCTGGGGAACCAGGTCAACCATATGTGTGTTGTATAGGAGCCTCAAAAAAACCCAAAGCACTCAAAAACTAGTTCTTTGGAGCTCCTTCCTGAGATCTAGTCCCAATTTCCAATTCTGGTTGGAGCCTTCAGTTTGCTTGGCACCAAGCCTGAAATTCTACATGACCAAACTCTATGGCAGGATCACATTCTGTGCCTCCTTCATGCCTCCTTGTCCCTCCCTATTCAAAGCAGAGTGACAGTTAGGGTTATTTCTTTTCTTTTTCTGAGATCCTCTACATCCTTAACATTGTTGGAAATGTGTGTGTTGTGTTTTTAAGCATCATAACTCATTGGTATTCTACCACGAGTGGCTGTTAGTATTAGTAAGAAGACACTTATTCAGTGTCTTAAGTTAAGCAGCAGCCCCCCACCCCCGCATGGTGACATATGTGAGTTTTAGGCAAAGGAGATCAGCTAGAGAGACAATGAGGTGCAGAAGGATGGTGACTTGTCTACTCACCCACAGGGGTGGATACAGGATTCAACTCAGCTCAAGGGTTGGGCCACAGATAAGAATCAGAGGCTAAAAAAGCACCTGTTAGGCTGTCTATATTAGATGGGCAGGTTTTCAATGGACCAGAAAGCAAACTGACTCAGCTCAATTATTTCCTCGCAGAGAGGTTTTACCTTGGCCACTCCACTAGAACTTATTTTGTTATGCTTTATTCTAGTACCGTCCCATTTCCTTCATGGTACTTTGCTCAGTTTGTAGTTACTATATGTTTGCTTATTTCCCTTCACTGCTATCTCCATCACAAGCAGTAAGTATGAAGACAGAGAGTAGGTTTTATTGAGCACTGGGCTCAGCATAGCTCCTGGCACAAGAGGGGCGCTTCCTGGAAGGATGGAGCGAACGAGAGGAAAGAAAATATCTTCCAGAGGTTTTTCTTTTTGTTTAAAAATTCTTAATGTTGCTGTATTAGATCATAATAGTTAAGAATCCTAATTCTCAGATCTCTGGCATTCGGTTACTCTTACTTTTTAATGTTTTTTTTTTTATTATTTGTCGTCAATCATCTGGCTTTCTTATGGTATCCAGGATCAGCTTTTGAGAGGTAAGGTGCTAAAATTTCCTCAAGAGGGCACCCTGCTCTAAATCTCTTGCCATCTTTTCTTTGAAAAAAGAAATGATCCCCAGCAAAAACAAATCTATATCGTAGTTCTTACCAAAAAATAAGGCTTGACCTTTCTGAGCATAACATTTCAAATATTATGGAATAATTCATCATGACCTTTTAAAGATATTCAATGAGACAATCATTTTGATTCTGAAATTTAGAGAAAAAAGGAAGGAAAAAAAGAAACAAGAATATGTTGGTGCGGGTGACCGACGACTTACAGATGCAGTGCTTACACTGTTCCAGGAATCGAGCCTGCGCAAAGCACTCAGGAACCATATTTATTTATTCATTCAGTCAAAAAACACTGTCTGAAGCAGGCAACCTAGTAAAATGTTTATGCTAAACTTTACTTATTACAAAGCTAAGACATAGATTCTATCTTTGCTTCTTATCGAAGTAACATGGAAAGGTTCTACAGATGTAATGAAGTATCTCGGATGCCTGGTTGGCTCAGTCACTTGGGTGACTGCCTTTGGCTTGGGTCGTGATCCTAGGGTCCTGGGATCGAGTCCTACATCAGGCTCCCTGCTCAACAGGAAAAGTGCTTCTCCCTTTCCCTCTGCCTGCCATTACCCCTGCTTGGGCTTTCTCTCTGTGTGTCAAATAAATAAATAGAATCTTGAAAGAAAGAAAGAGAGAGAGAGAGAGGGAGGGAGGGATGGAGGAAGGAAGGGAGGAAGGAAGGAAGGAAGGAAGGAAGGAAAAATCAATCTTCCTGGGCCCCCACTTTCTCATCTGTGAAACAAGGATAACAGTACCTGAGATTATTGTGCATGTGAAAGGATAAAGATCATACTTGTAAAGTACTTAGAAGAGTGCACAAAGCAAATGCTTGGTAAATGTTTGCTAGTTTTATTATGAACAACCTTCCAGTGTGAAGGAGGCAACAAAATGTAGCCGATCAAGTAGAACCAAGAATGGCCCATGATGGAGAGCTCACAGATAGAAACATCTGACTGTACATAGCGTACACACTTCAGCTGGTGATTTTTTTTGAAGATTTTATTTATTTATTTGACAGAGAGAGACAAAGCGAGAGAGGGAACACAAGCAGGAGAAGTGGGAGAGGGGGAAGCAGGCTTCCCGGTGAGCAAGAGGCCCGATACAGGACTCCATCCCAGGACCCTGAAACAGACACTTAACGGCTGAGCCACCCAGACACCCCACTTCAGCAGGTGATTACGGAGAGCCCAAGGTTAGGGACATGTAAAAATAAAAGTAGTTGAAATGTTATACATAGTGTTTTGCTGATTTCCATTTTTTTTTAAACACATTGAGAAAGATGCCTATACTCTGCCTACAGATAATGATGACATAGGATCAATAAGGACATAGCCAGTAGGAATTCAACTGGAACCCTGGGGAGATGTCACCTTCTGTTTCAAAGGACAGAGACACAAAAGAGGTCTTATCTACAAATGCTGGGACTAGAAACACTGTAATCCATTTGGACCACAGTCAACTTCCTGGTCTCATGAACAAGCATTTATTAGATGCCCAGGGTATGTGGACTCAATTCTGAGAATGAGCAGAAGGGACAGAGAACTCTAAGAGCTAAAATCAGGAGAATATTTCTAGTGTCAGTGGAAAAGGGGAAGACACCAGTTTGAGACAGAAAGGTACTGTGATAACTCTCTGAAGGTTGTATGACTCTGGGGACCCACATCACAGACAATTCTGCTTCCTGTAAAGCCCTCTTAGTACAAAAACAAACAAACACAATGCTTAAGTGTTTCCTCAATATTGCTTGAAATTCAGAATTCTTAAAATTTCTGGTTGATTCTTAAATGCAAGAATAAGGAGGACTTGGAAGTTAATCATTTAGCACCATCGCTTAGGGGCACACCAAACCTGATCCTGAGGTGAACACTGTTTTGGGATCTGCTTTTATAATTTCTGACTGAGTAGAAAACAGGATAAGAGTGAAGGAGATAAAAGATCAAAGGATATATATTCTTTTTTTTAAAGATCTTATTTCTTTATTTGAGAGAGAGAGAGAGAGTGAGCAAGAGAGCACACACCAGCTGGGGGAAGGGGTAGATGCAGATGGAGAAGCAGACTTCCTGTTGAGCAGGGAACACCACTTGAGGCTCGATCCCAGGACTCCAGGATCATAACCTGAGCTAAAGTCAGATGCTTAACCGACTGAGTAACCCAGGCGCTCCAAAGGAGTATATATTCTTAAGAAAATGGGTGGTACTTTTCTAACCAGGACCCAGCAGAAAGGCTCCCGAGAAGAAGGGTGGTGAGAAAAAGGGCCAGTCTGCCATCAGCGAGATATTGACCAGAGAATACACCAACAACATTTACAAGCACATCCACCGAGAGTGGATTTCAAGAAGCATGCCCTCCGGGCACTCACGAGATCTGGAAATTTGCCATGAAGGAGATGGGTACTCCAGAGGTGTGCATTGACACGAGGCTCAACAATGCTCTGTGGGCCAAAGGAATAAGGAATGTTCCATACCGTATCTGTGTGTAGTTGTCCAGAAAATGTAACGAGGATGACAATTCACCAAACGAGCTCTACATGTTGGTTACCTAGGTATCTGCCACCACTTTCAAAAATCTACAGTTAATGTGGATGAGAACAAATTGGCAAAATGGAAAAAAAAAAAGAGAAAGAAAAAGAAAGAAAATTGGTGACAGCACAAGTAAGAGAGCTGAAGTTATAGAAAAGTCCTGATTTAGTCACTAAGAGGATATTAACCTTAATGTGATCAGGTTTATTATGCCACTGAAATGAGAAAACATTTACTAATGTCTCTGAAACATTTAATAAGATGTTTTATTTTGTTAGGTAGCCATAATCCTCATCTTAATCTTCCCATAATTAACGAGCTTCTTTCGTCTGTAAAGTATGATGATTACAACATTTAGATTTCCCCTAAATGCATGAAAAGGACTATAATATCTAAAAGGGTAAAAGAGGATGAAAAAGTTCTCTGATCCGGAGAAAAGCACTTGAAAGGAGTCTGGGAAACAAATTGATCCAAAATGCTACTTTTAATCTTACATTTTTTTGTCTGTCCAGTTCTCTAAAATGGACTTTCTTTTTTTTAGAAAAAGCATATAGTTTGTTAATCTTGATAACAAAAATATAGGAGTTTTGCGTGAAATACCTTGATATTTTCCTTTAGATATTTTATTTCTAAGAAACGAAATGTAACATACGGTTAATACTCCCTTTGTGCTCCTCTCCGATTCCACTGCCTTCCCTCCCTTTCTTGAGACTACTCTCTTGAAAAAGGTGTTTATCACTTCAATGAATGCTTTAATACTCTTGCTTCTTACACATATATGTATCCATAAGCTACACAGTATCACTTTACATGTTTTCATTCCTTATATAAATGGTACTGTATGAGTCACTTGCTACTTTTTACTCAAAGCAGCATTTTTGGAATTTATCTGCGTTGCTCTCGTTCATACATTTTCACTGGAGAAAGTATTTTGTCATATGAAAATAACTGTAGGTCTTTATTTTAGAGGAATAATTAGCATTTTTCCCATTTTTCATGATTTCAGACAAAACTGTAGTAAATTTTCTTGTATGTGTCTCCTGGTAAAATGTACAAGAATTTCTGTAACTGTTGGGTTGAAATTGCTCTTTAAAGTTGCTACTCCAGTTTATATTCCCACCAGTAATGTACAAGAATTCTTACTTCTTCACATCCACAACACCCTCATCATACTTGCTGCCTTTCGCCAATAAAATGGACACATAATTTTGTTTTACTGCAGATTTAATTTTCATTTCCCTGATTGAGGTGGAATGTTTTTATATGTTTATGGGCCATTTGCTGCTTCTGTGAATAGCTTTTTTGCGTTGTTTACTCACTTCCCAATTTAGCTATTTGTCTTTTTCTTAATGATCTATAGGAGTTATTTACATATTCTGGATACTATTTCTTGACTGGTTTTGCAAATATCTTCTCTCTCTGTGCGGCTTGTCTTTTGCTTTGTTTGTGCTCTTCAGCTGGGAATGCGCTCATGATCTGAATAATGATATTGCTTTCTTAGCATTAGAGTTCTTTATCTATTTTGGAATTTTTGTTTGCAGGCTCATTTTAAAGGGGAGATTTTTTGCTGTTGCTTTCCTTTTTCCTTTTTCCCTCTCTCTCCTTGCTCACCCGTACAGCTGCTAACCGCCACTCCTGGCCCATAAGAATCTGCCCTTATAATGCTCTCTTGTAGCCCTACCTCCAGTGATCTGAGGGATGTCTTCCCTGTCCTGAGTCTTGATCTTTGTCCTGCTCCTACCACCTCTCTAGACAAAGAGCTTCCTCTAAAGCGATAGCCTCACATTAAGGTAAAGAATACTTCCCAGTTCTAAGTATTTTCTTGGCTTTAGTGGGAATACGATCACTTTTCACTCAGTAGAGAAAAAGAAAGAATCTTCTTGAACCAGAAGTATCTGAAATCAAATTCAACAAGACTGCACTCTGTTGCTGGTTAACTTCTAGACTACTAACAGTGGATCTTCGAAACATTCTGAATCTCTACCTCTACATTTCTTCTCCACAGCAACCTTATTTTCTGTATCTGGCTCTTTGGAACCTTGGTTACTTGCTTCCTCCTCAGCTGAAACAATCACTTGAACAGACTCCAAAGCTTAAGACTTGGCTAACCCTGCCTGCAGCAGCCCTTCTCCCTACTGAAACACCAGAGAACAAAGATTTTCCCCAAGCCAATACTTGGGATCTACACGTTTCCTGATTAAGATCTTTGCATTCTTGTTCTGTGTCCTCAGCACCTATATTTACTCTTTGTGTAGTTGAGGAGAAAACAACTATTGAATATATATACAAATATTCAGTACATTTTTTTTGTTCACTTATAAGTTCATATATAATCTCATCTTGGAAACACTGTAAATAAATAAATATAAATAAATAAATTTTTAAAAATAAAATTAATATTAAAATAAATAAATAAAAATAAATTAAAAAATATATATAATGGCACATACGAATATAAGGCAAGCCTTCTGTCATATTTCATTCCAAATCCTATCATATAGTGTACCAAAAGATACATTATTTATAGCTGAAATGGAAATAATAGAAACATGATTTGTTATTAATTCTAATGATATGTCTATAATTATATATTTATAAACTCTCAAGGCATTTGCAATATTAATTTTTTTAAAAAGAATCACTATTCCTGGAAGCATTTAGGTCACAAATATCAGTGATCTCATTATACCAAATTTTTCTGTAATGGTTGCAGACACAAATAAATCTCGGAAATGGCACAGTAGTGCTGGGAATAGCAATCTACCATGAGTCCCGAGTGTCCTTGCATGTGTTCACCGGGTAGCCAAGAAAGCAAAGCCTTGACTCCTCTTAGGCCATTTCTCAGAGTTGGGTTTGCAGCAAGCAATCCTGAAGGACATTAATGTCATCCAGGACATCAGGGAAGGGGATTCCCAAAACTCAGTATTTCTCAGATGGCATGCAAACTCATCGTGTACCCAGTATTTGTCCAGGTTCTCTGTGTTGCTCCCATAGTTCCTGGGGGCAAGGGAAACTGATGCAAGCATGGAAACACTCATGTTACTGAGCCATCAGTAAGTAATAAAGTTTTTTTGTCTCTTTTGGTACGCTTGTGTCTTCTGTTGGTACCCACCTGTAATAAGTTAGCATGTGTTAAAGAAAAAAGTAAGGTAAAATTAAATCCAAGCCCTGACAGTACTGGCAATGAGGAAGGGATGCTGAAAAGATATACTTTCCTCCAAGAGTCAGGATAAGGGCCCTGCATGCAGGTCAAGTTCAGGGATAAGAAGACTCTCTGAGATGGTACCCAAGTGGTGGGCAAGGTGGGGGAAGAGATCCCACTGTTCTGTTAATGAATCTAAATGGTGGCAAGTAGAACTAAAATAAGGTGCCCAAATGGTGCCTTGGTCTCTGCACACCTTCTTGTGGCCAGGCAGAGGATAGGATGTGAGCATGACCATGGGATGGCAAGCTGAAGGCAATATGGGGGTGGCTGCTGACCAAGGAACCAAAGTGGAAACTAACGGTGACAGCAACAAGGAATGAGCAGCCGCTGAAAAGTGAAAGAGAGTGCAAAGACTTGCCTGATAGCACAGAGCCAAGTGCATCTTGCACCTGATCCTGCTGTAGCCTTATTTGTCTGGCCATGAGGACAAAGTGCTGGGTGTAGAGGTGGTCAGTCTGAAGCAAAGCTTCTGGCTTAATGGTGCCCTTGATGCCCTCAATCAATGTCTTGGCCTGGTTTACTGAAGATGTGGCTAAATTAAAGCTGTGTCCACTAGGAGGCAGCCCAACCTCAAGGACAACTTGGGAAGACTGACCATGGTAAGGGTGAGTCAGGCCAGTGGGCTGAAATGAAAGCCATCATCCTCACCTTAAAAAATATTCTTAAGGACAGGGTATGTTTTTACTACCTCTTGGGTTGTTGCCAATGCTTCCTCTAGTCATCTGGTCTGCCACTTGGAAGACTACAGATGGTGGCAGATTAAGGATATGTGGAAACAATTGTGGCTGCCAGTTAAATGGCCTGTCTCTCATGCAGATGCCCATAGTAAGGGCTCATTCTTGTATAAGACCAACTGGAATCAGGTTGCTGAATAAGCCTGCATTTCCCAGGTCATTGGCCATTTACCACCTGCATCCATCACTGCATTGAATATGGCAATGAATCCATCATCATAGACTAGGCATAAAGTAAAAGGTATCTGTTTGATGTAGAGGCTACCACTGCATACCAAACTTCTGATTCTTCCATGAGGGCTTTTGTGTGTGTGTGTGTGTGTGTGTGTGTGTGTGTGTGTGTGTGTGAGATGAAGGAGACCACATTAACAGGGCACTGCCCTGGCCATTCCTTGCAAGGATTTTTGACAACTCCTTGTCAAAGACACCTCATGCCTCGCCATTGTCGACATTTTTCAGGTTGTAATATTGTTATTTCAGTCCGATTGGCTTACATCAACCACAGCACTGAGGCCACTGAAACAAAATCATTTCACGTTTTGGGGTTTCCAGACCATCTGACTGTCCTAGTCTGATTATTGCATACCTTTTGTCACAAAGACCACTGATCAACAGGCCAATAGTTAAGGTATTTGATTGGCATTCTATGCTCTCTACCACCCTCAAGAATCTGAAATTGTTGAAAGTGGGCATGGCCTTCTCCAAAGTAAACTCAAAAAGATTTTGGCTCTATCTTGGTTACCTCCTCCTGGTCCACCAACTAAGACAGGCAGTTGGCTGCTGAATGTGGCCACCCCTAGAAAGAGTTCATGTCCTCAGGGAAGCCTCCTGATAAATAATCAGAACAAAAAGAGTGGCAATCATATATACCTATTTTGAAAACTTGGGATTCTTCCTTCTCCACTTCTGGTTATGATGCTTATTTCTTTCCCCGAAGAACTATCCTGGGCTGGCCTGGTTGGTATAGCCAAAAGGGGGCTTAGAAATTCAGTCACCTGGATTTGTTAGATGGACATGGCCCTCGATCATAAACATCCACAATGACCACCCGATTGAGTACAAATCTTACTTACAAGTGTTCCTACAGTGCCCACATGGGCCAAGGTGAGGGATATAATGAGTCTCTGTAAGTTTGTTCCATATGCATCCACCCTTCTAGACGAAGGGTATAGATATAAGTAGTAGATGATTGGAGAAAAGGTGAAGAGTCACAGTCATTTGGATGGGATACACGTCAGCACCTGGGAAGGGAACACCTTAGGTCTTGGGAGGTACAAAGAGGGAGAAAATAATTCATGCTCTCTTTATCCTCTGGCTCCAGCACTGCATCCTGGATATTGTTTGCTGCCTGAATCAAAGAGCAGCTGAGGCTAGCAGTATGATCTGTTTCTCATGTTTGCCATTGCCACTTACATGCTGTGAAGTAGAAAAATTCAGGCGGGCATGGACGGTCCTAAAGTCTTCTGCCGTGCTTGACACCATCAATGGCAGCTCCTAAATGTGGATCCCCTTGTCCATGTAGAAACACAGGAACTGGCTCAACCTTATTTTAACCTAATGGATACAGATTCTTATGTCTCTCCTGATGTGTGAGGAGCTTTGGGTTATGCCCTGTATGACAATCAGAGTTGTAACTACTTGGTGACACTGCTCATGTGGCTTGGCCAAATGAACGTCATGGTGACCCAAACTCAATGGCAAATCCTCAAGGTGTTCCCCGTGCCTTTATAGGTTTTATGTTTGTATGTGAGGGAGAAAGGACCAAGAAATATGCCTCCATTGGCCCATTTAGTGCTTGTTGTAATTACTGGTAATCCCACCAAAGATCAGCAGGTCAATCAAACTCCCTTGCAGAAGTCATAAGAGATAATAGACTAGTCTTAGAGTGCAACCTGGTTGTATAAAGTAAGACCTACTGTTTCCCTGGGTACTTATTAACAGTTGACTTAATCCAGGACACTGAGGGCCATAGTTGGATCAATATTACAGGTTGTTCTCATCCTGCTGCTTTGAGTTCTATTAATTAAACGTCGTAGGAGACATATTAAACAGATTTGTTTTCAGCCTCTGCTGGTCAGATTAATCAGAGTTAGCTGATGGAATAGCATGCTCACGTCAAGAACATGTAGGACTAAGTGATGGATTATTGGGAGAGGCAATTTACCATGGGCCCTAGTCATTTCTGCAAGTTTTTAAAAAAATTTTAAAAATATTTATTTATTTATTTGAGAGAGAAAAAGAGACAGATGGAGAGGGAGGGGGAAGGAAGAGAGAGAGAGTGGATGGGGAGGAGGGACAAAGGAAAGGAGAAAATCCCAAAGCCGACTTCATGCTGAGTGTGGATCCAGTTCAGAGCTCAAGTAAATGACCCTGACTGATATTATGACCTGAGCCAAAACCAAGAGGCAAATGCTTAACTGAGCTACCCGGATGCCCTCACCTCTCCATCTTCCTATGCCCAAAATGCAAAGTCCTGACCATTCATGACTTACACAAGTTCTCAAGGGTGGGTTAGCAGCAGTCAACTGGACAGAGGAGGTCATTTTTTACCTCTGTGTGTAATTACTGCTTATTATAAAAGCAGTAGATTCCTCAGTTCTGATGGAAACCTACCATATGTACATCACCCTCCTGGGCCTTCTGAAACTCCCTCATCATTCCTGGGGGCAAGGGAAATCAATGTAAACATACAGGTGCTAATGTTTTTTTGTTATGCTGTGAATAATAAACTGTTTTTCTATCTCTGGCCTTGGGGTCTCTTGTCTATTGTGAGCAACCACGACACAGTCAGAGGTCAACTTCTCTTGTTTGTAGGGTAAAACAAAATTTCGGACCCTAAAAATAATTCTTTATTATCATAAAATGAAATGAGGCATAAGAAGGCCTGAAACTTGATTAGAAAGTTGGACAGGGGGGCGCCTGGGTGGCTCAGTGGGTTAAAGCCTCTGCCTTCGGCTCAGGTCATGATCTCAGAGTTCTGGGATCGAGGCCCACATCAGGCTCTCTGCTCAGCAGGGAGCCTGCTTCCTCCTCTCTCTCTGCCTGCTTCACTGCTTACTTGTGATCTCTCTCTCTATTTTAAATAAAATCTTTAAAGAAAGAAAGAAAAAAAGAAAGTTGGATAGGGGATAGAAAATAGGAAGTCTAATATAGTAGGACAATGAGTCTAAAATTTATTGTGTAGGTAACAGGGAGCCAATGAGGAGTTTAAGAAGGAAATGACATGAGTGGATTTGTGTTTTTTAAAAAATGCCCTGGAGGTCATGTGGAGCATCAATTTGAGGGGGACAAGTCTTTGGCAATAAGACTGGTCAGAGGGTTACTACAGGAATTCAGAACAGAAATGTTGAGAGCTAAATGGAACTAAGAGGATGGTTTAGTGAGACTCATAAGAGGACTCCTACATGGGTACGAGATGGAGAGTGGTGTCAACAACTGACAAGATGGGAAGAAAATGGGGTTAGGAATGACGATTTTGAGTTCTATTATTTTTTCTTTTGAACATGTAGAGTTTGGGAATTCTGAAGAATCTCAATATAGAGATGCCTAGCAAAAATAGCAAAAAATGAAAAGAATCCACATGGATCTGAAGACTGATGGAGATGGCTAGATTCAAGATACAGGGTTATGAATCATCTACATTAATAGCTAATTCCTGGCACAAACAAAAGTACATAAAATTGAAAAAATGAACTTCCTAACTTAAATATAAACATAATTTAAATATTCATATAGATAGCTCAGTACAATGCAATCTAGTATTGTTCTTTTTCCTAGACCATGAACTATCACTACTACATCCAACATAGAGCATAAGTGAATTGGAAAAGAATGGCCCTTTCTCATTAGGACCATATACTCTTGTTTGCTTGGCTCATTTCCTCATTTCAGTTGATTTGGGGGTCTTACTGTACTCTGCTCTCTTGGCCTTTTATCTAATGTGACTCTATAAGAAAGCAAACAGTTACAAAAACCACGTTTTTGAATGACATGAGTTCACTGGGCTTTTGAACTAAAATTAAATTTACAACTGAAACTGCTTTTCCTAGTTTCGGGTATTCTCCCTCCTTCCATAAATTTCTGATAGTCCAGTCTAAACACTGTGATTCACAGCTAAAATTTCCAATTTCTAATTATTCAACAACAAGGATGGTGATCACATCACTAACCCGTCACCTTCAGCAAACTTTTAAAAGATTTTTAAAAAGCTTTTTGAGAATTTTCTAAGCAAAGGCTAAGAATGGCACTTCAGAGACAGAATAGGAGTTCTATTTGTTGTTTTTCCAGTTTAAGATGTTCATCCATCTGGCAGAGCAGCTAGACAATACATCAGCCAAGAACATCTCTCTGGCTCGAAACAGATTCTGGCTCTCAAAGAGGATTTGACTGAAGGAAAGGCAACATCTTTAGTTGCTCTATGGCTGAACTCTTCTAATATTTCTCCCCAGTGCTTCCTCTAAGCCTTGGCTCCTTCCACTAACTCTAACTTGGTTTCCATAGGAATAGACAGAGCTATCAAGTGGCACATAGTCAAAAAGTGTAACAGAAAGAGAAAACGTTACTGTCAAAAAAAACACCCACACCCACCCACCCACACACATACACACACACCGAGAAATGTAGACTTAGATTCTCTAAGAGAAGAAATGATGTAAAGGTATTCTTGACTTTGAGGCTTCTTTATCCAATGATGTATTCGCTGTGTACTTTTTCTCCCTATTATAGCTTATTGTTTTTTTTAAAAAAGATTTTATTTATTTGACACAGAGAAACACAGCCAGAGAGGGAACACAAGCAAGGGGAGTGAGAGAGGGAGAAGAAGGCTTCCTGCCGAGCAGGGAGCCCGATGTGGGGCTCGATCCTGGGTCTCCAGGATCATGACCTGAGCCGAAGGCAGTTGCTCAATCAACTGAGCCACCCAGGCACCCAGATAGCTTATTGTTTTTAGATTAATATGAAAGTTAATCCCTTCTGTAGAGAGCATTTCATATAAAATTTTTTAAAAAAATTTATAAAATTTTGGGATGACAAGTACAAGTCTCTTGTGCTTGTGAGGGATCTTTTGTATTTAGAGTGGTGGTTTAAATTGGCACAACTTCTGGGAATGTTTATAAAATGCATTTTGGGGGTGCCTGGGTGGCTCAGTTGGTTGCGAGTCTGCCCTTGGATCAGGTCATGATCCCAGGGTCTAGGGATTGAGCCACACGTTGGGCTCCTTGCTCAGTGGGGGAGCCTGCTTCTCCCTCTCTTTCTGGCTGCTGTTTCCCCGCTTGGGTGCACAGGCTCTCTCTCTCTCTCTCTCTCTCTCTCTCTCTCTCTCTGTCAAATGAATAAAATCTTAAAAAAATTTAAAAATGCATTTTGTTTCTCATAGTTGATATTTTGTTTATAGGAAAACATTGATTTTTTTTCTTAAATCAGTAGTTCTCAAACTCTAGCATGTATTGGGATTATCTGGAGAACTTGAAAAACTTGCTAAGGCCTTCAGAGTTTTTCATTTAGTAGGTATAATGTGGGGTCTAAGTATTTGCATTTCAAGCAAATTTCTGGGAGATGCTGGTGCTGCTATTCTAGAATTCCATACTTTGAGAACCACTGTTTATTTTTTATTTTTTTTAAAGATTTTATTTATTTATTTGAGAGAGAAACACAGTTAGAGAGGGAACACAAGCAGGGGGAGTGAGAGGGGGAGAAGCAGGCTTCCCGCCGAGCAGGAAGCCCGATGCGGGACTCGATCTGGGGTCTCCAGGATCATGACCTGAGCTGAAAGCAGTCGCTTAACCAACTGAGCCACCCAGGCGCCCCGAGAACCACTGTTTAAATGAAGAACCCCTAATATTGGAGTTTTCAACTCCAAGAAGCTTAAACAACAAACAGTAGAAAAACCCATATGAAAACAAAATGTCTATTCTACCCCAGATCGATGCAATCAGAGTTTCTGGAACTTTGGAATTAATATTTCTTAAATACTTTGCAGGTGATTGAAAATGATATCAAGATTGAGAAGTGCTTGGGGCAGCTGGGTGGCTCAATCATTAAGTGTGACGTGAAATCAAGCCCTGCATGGGCTCCCTGGTCGGCAGGAAGCCTGCTTCTCCCTCTCTCACTCCCACTGCTTGTGTTCCCTCTCTAGCTGTGTTTCTCTCTGTCAAATAAATAAATAAAATCTTTTAAAAACAGATGGAGAAGTGTTGACCTAATTCAATTGTTTATTCAGTATTCAATAGTTACTTACTCTGTGTCCAACACTACATAGGAAGTCCAGAAGTTTTAATTTTTTTTTGGAACTATAGTTGGCACGCAATGTTACATTAGTTTCAGGTGCATAACACAGGGATTCAACAAGTCTATATGTTATGTTCTGCTCATAGCGTAGCTACCATCTGTCACCATACAATACTAAGTATCATTGACTATATTCCCTGTGCTGTGCCTTTTACTCACATGACTTATTCATTCCATAATTGGAAGCTTATAACCCCCATGCCCCTTCACCTCCTTTGTCCATTCCTGCTCTGGTAATCATCAGTTTATTCTCTGTATTTATAGGTTTGACTCTGCTTTTTGTGTATTCATTTGTTTTGTTTTTTAGATTCCACATATAAGTGCAGTCATAGTATATTTGTCTTCCTCTGTCTGACCCATCTCACTTGGCATAAGACCTTCTAGGCCCACCATGTTGTTGCAAATAGCAAGATATCACCCTTTTTTTATGGCTGCATAAGATTCTAGTGGTGTGTGTGTGTGTGTGTGTGTGTGTGTGTGTGTGTGTGTACCACTTCTTTATCCATTCAGCCATCAAGGGACACTTGTTACCAGGCGATATCTCATTGTGGCTTGGATTTACATTTCCCTGATGATTAGTGATGTTGAACATCTTTTCATGTGTCTGTTGGCCATCTGGATGTCTTCTTTGGAAAAATGTTTATTCAGGTCTTAATTGGATTATTTGTTTTTTTGTTTTGGTGTTGAGTTATAGAAGTTCTTTATATATTTTGGATATTAACCCCATATCAGATATATCATTTGCAATTATCTTCTCCTATTCAGTAAGTTGCCTTTTTGTTTTATTGATCATTGCCTTCATCGTGCAAAAGCTTTTTATTTTGATGTAGTCCCAGTAACTTATTTTTGCTTTTGTTTCTCTTGCCTCAGGAAACATATCTAGAAAAATGTTACTACTGGGTGTCTGGGTGGCTCAGTTGGTTAAATGATTGCCTTTGGTTGATCATGATCCCAGGGTCCTGGGATCAAGCCCTGCATCAGGCTCTCTGTTCAGTGGGGAGCCTGCTTCTCCCTTTCCTCTCTGCTCATGCTCTCACCCTATCTCTGTCTCTCTTTCTCGAATAAATAAATAAAATCTTAGAAAAAAAGAAAGAACAAGAAAAATGTTGTTACAGCTGATGTCAGAGAAATTACTGCCTGTACTTTCTAAGAGTCTTACTGCTTCAGGTAGAGTTTTGGAAGTTTTAAAAAATAATTAAGATATATATGTACACTCAGATACAATATAACACAGTACAAGCCAGGAGGGGTAAGTGCATAAAAAGTAGAAAAACAGACCATAGAGACAGGCTGCTAAGAGGATGTACCTTCAGCTCTTTGTGCGGAGGGGAAAGGGTTAGATCTGGAAGAGCTTCATGAAGGAGAGGGCAGTTGAGCTGGATCTTAACTTAGGATCACCAACACTCTAGCACTCTTCCATGTCTCCATTTCACTCTCCTTCCCGATTTCCTTGATGTGACAGTATTTTCTGAATTTTATGTAGTCTTATACAAAAATAACTTTGGGTTTTACTCCCATGCCTTCTAATCTGTTCCCATAAGCTTCTCCTATACTGAATTTTCGAGGTAATTTGTATGTATCAGGTCTTTTGTATCGACTTATTGCATGGTGCAGAAATTCCCACACCATCCATAACAGACAGTGAAGTCGTATGTTTGTTATTTACTATTGTCATATGGTGAGCGAGGTAAGTCCCATATAAAGACAGACAAGAGTAAGAGTGCTGAAGAGGGGCCACTAACTCAGCCCTGAAAGGCCAATGAAGACTTCTTGGAGGAAATGGTACCTGAGCTGAGTATATACGAAGGAAGCTAAAGGTGCAAGAGTGCCGAGTATGCAGAATGAGGGTGAAGAAAAAATGACTAGAATCAAAGCTTTAAGTAGTTCACATGCTTGGGAATGGAGTACAAAGGGGGCGGGGGTCACAGGAAGCAGAATCAAACAAGTGAGCTGATGATGAAAGGTGTCAGACCAAGGAGTTTGGACTTTACCCTTTGGGTTTCTGAAGCAGTCCCAAAGGATTTAAGTAAGGAATTGCCCTCACATCTGAAGGCAAATCACTGAATTTCTCCTAGACTCCATTTCGTCTTATATAAAAAATAAGAAGGCTGAATTATGAACTAAAGGCTCTTCCAGCTTAATGTTCTTTGACTATGATTCTAAGAAGAAGTCCCATTCCATATAGCTATTTTAAAACTCAATTTTTTTATGCAAGCTGCCTCAATAATTTCATTTCTAATAAGTTCTATTTTTTCTGACCACAGGCTAATAATTTTTGAGTTGATTTCCTTTTTCCTGATACAAAAATTAATTTTCCCAGCCTACTGAAACTTTAGGGATCCAGAAGTGCTACCCCATGGGACGTAGCATGGTATCATTAAATGAGAGTGTATTTTGCAACCAGTCAAATCTTGGTACTTCACTGGCTGTATTAACTGTGAGCATATTACTTCTCTCAAAACCTCAGATTTCCCATTGGTAAAAAAACACAAAACAAAATGTAATGACCAGGTCATAGAAAGTGCTCAATAAATATTGGTTTCTTTCTCAGATGCCATTATTGTTCTCCTCTTGTAAAAACAGTCTTTGTAAACAAAACATCTTCTATATGACGTTTTTTTTCAAATATAGAAAAATAAGAAAGTATTTGCTTCTTGTGTTTTCATTGTTTGATGTCCATTATAATCTGCCTGGTCTGTTCTCCTCACTGATCCTGATCAGTCTTCTGAGTTACATTGCAAATAGTCACTTGAAAAAAATCATATTTTAATATTAAATTCCAAAAGCTAAATGCAACAAATCCTGTTTACCTCCTGGTTCCTTTGAAGCACCCCAGGTCTTGTGGTAGGCTCTATCTTTAGTTTCCCATGAATGTACCTTAGTTTTATTGATTCTAACATGCAGTTTAAAAAAATCAATTCATCTACTCGGCTAAGATATGTGCCTTGGGGGAAACTGTTTCAAGCAACTGATTGAATCCATCTGTTGCCTTTTCTACTTCAGTCCTTTACACTGTGAATGGGATTTCTTAAGACAGTGGAAAAGACAAATGTGCAGATAAGTATATAAATAAATTCAATTAAACTAAAAATCCTTAATGAAACTACACATTAAAATTTTAATTAAATGCATGAACTAGTAATATGACTCAGTAATTCTTATCCATTTCCAAAGTGGTAGCCAAGGTCCTCACATTGATGATGTTTGAATTCAAACCTGTATCTTCTTGTCTCAAGTCCAGCCATCTCTCCAAAATCGTATCACAACCCACCCTCCATCTGCAAATCAATCTCTGAACTCTGTGTTGTCCCTTACCTCTTTTCCACCATTCTAAACCTTTTCTCTTTGAAACTAAGAGAGAGGCAACTGAGCTGGTGAAGAACAGAGCCTCTGTTTGTGGTAGGAATAGGGAAGAAAGATTTGGAGACTGAAAGCTATTTTACATGTACCATTTTATATCTGAGCTCAGGTAGGTGTCCTGTTTGCCACAGCCATGTTTTTAATTCTAACCTAACAAGTTTTTCTAATTTCAAGAACATCACAATTCTTAAAGACTAATTCTTAGTATTTTCTGCAAGCCCTTGGTGGATCATTTGGAAATGGACAAACATCCATTATAGAAAGCCATTCTAAAACTATGAAATACCTATTTTATGTGCATTGAGAAATTTGGAAAAATTACTGAAAACTGGGAAAATATAGTAGAAAAAATAACCTACAATTCCATTACCCTAAGCCTAACACAGACTCTCTTAGCATTTCCGCACAATCTCTTCCCCCTTCTTTTTAGCTTATTTGTTCAACATAGGAGGTGATTTTTATAGTTTCCATCAAAATACACATCTAATTTTATAACTGGAAGAAGCAATGATTTTAAAAATAGTTTCTACCATTTGGCCCCCATCATAATAAGAACTGATTTAGGTGGAAATGGTCAAAGGATGCTGACAGTAGTGAGTGAGAGTTTGAGAATGAACAAGAGATTTGCATAGTTTAAAATTAGCTCTCCACAAAATACTTATTAATTACAAAGGCAAAAAGTAACATTATAGTGAAGGAGCCTGGAAGTTGCCACTTTATCTAAGTGATCAATGTGAACATCATCAGGGATGGGACAAATGAACTTCATGTCCTTTCTGATGTGAGGCCCTGAGAAGAACACAACATCACTCTTGAGGTATTCTTACCAAGAGTACATAACCTGAATCTAATCATGAGGAAACATCAGACAAATCCAAAGTGGAAGACAATACAGCTCATCCCAAGGCTTGAGCCTGGGTTTTTATATGGAAGACATTATTGGGACGATTGGGAAATCTAAGTAAGAATTAGATAGTAGTCGATTATGTTAATTGCTTGATTTTGTTAATTGAACTGTGGTTCTATAATGTCCATATTTTTAGGAAATATACACTAAAGATTTGGGGGAGTATCATGTCTGCAACTTACTTCAGATGGTTCAGAAGATGGTATCTACACATACACATATATGAGAGAGGAAAATAAAGCACATGTGGTTAATGTTCCCATTTGGGGAATATGGGTGAAGCGTACACTTTTTTTTTTTTCTTGAAACTTTCCTGCCAATCTGAAATAATACCAAAATATAAAGTTAGAAGAAAAAAGAAAAAAAAAACGTAACTTTTATTATAAAAGTAATAACATATTCATTAAAGAAATTTCAAGAATTCTTGACATTTTGAGTGCCTAGCTGGCTCACTGGAATCATAGAGCATACGACTCTTGATTTTGGGGTCATGAGTTCGAGCCCCATGTTGGACATAGAGCTTACTTAAAAAAAAAAAAGAAATTTCAAAAATAGAAGAAAAAAAGGCAGTAAACAATGACCAGCCCTCAATGCAAAAACCGCAGTAACTAGAGTTTACATTTTGATATCCTCTCTTCCTGTCTCTTATCTGTCAGGAATGTTTCTTATCCTCAGATTGCACTTACATCTTGAAATGCTCCATAATCATGCCTTAGTTAATATTCACAACACCCCTGTTGTGAAAGCCAGAATTACTGTTGCTTCACAGATGAGAAAACGCACATTCAAAAAGATTAAACTATGGGTTTACTTTTAAAAGATAATCAGATAACATATATGGCAGAAAAAAATGTCACTAAATAGCTGGTTGCCAGTGATTCACAAACTGTGATTTGGTTTCCTGTAAAATGATAAGTTTGGAGATGGTTTCTGGGATTCTTTCAAATACTAAAATGCCATAATTCTAACCTCTTCTATTATCACTAATATTTTCTTCTGTATACAGAATATGTAGTGCCTGGTACAGTGGCTCATACATAGCAGGCATTAGATAAATATTTCTCAGGGAATAACAAATGTATTACAAATTATAAAATGGATAGTTATGTTACAGAGGCTATGAAGTTAAATAATACAAAGTGGTTTGTCACATATAACATAATTGTAATTGATTGCTATTACTGGTTACTTGTAATAGAAAATAATATAAAAATAACTACTCATTCTAAAATAGAGATTAAAATTAAGAAATGCCAGTTTTTGAAAAAAACTCACCTTTTTGTTGGAATCTAAGAAATTTACTATGAAGTTTATTTCTGTATTACTCTTTGTTCAAGTATAATTCACCTTATTCGCATCAATAACCAATTTAACTGACTGTTTACAGACAGATGGAGAGACAAATGACAAATTAGTACTCCCCAGGTTTGTGGCATAGACATAAAAAGTGAATTTATTTTTCAAATACCTTTTATAGCCATAGCCTTGCAAGTAGAAGACATCTTATCTGGTTTACTATTGATCCAAATGACAAGGCTGAGCATCAGATTAAGGAGATGTCAGAAACCTGAAAGAAGGGCTACCAATGCATGTGGCAGGCTGGTAGCTTCCTTCAAAATGATCTATTAAGGTGACGGTGTTTACAAAGGCGGTTGAGAAAACACAGCACAATATATTGGGTTGTATCAAGGAATCAGCAGAGAGCCCATAAAAACTTCTGATACTAATATGAACCCCCAAACACCAAACATGATCCATGTTTATTTCTATCAATAAAAACTACGCACAGAGTTTTGAATGCAAAAGACCGTGCTCTTTCTTCACCCACACACTTGTCCTATTGCCACAATTACTTTCTTGACAGATAATGGAATTCCTAAGAGATGATATCTGTTTTAAGATGATGGGAGATACTATCTAATTTAAATTGCCAACTGGGACGGTCAAGCGCAATCCACGAATTTAATTCTAAGAGAGTGGACTATGACTTAGCTAAGTGTGGTAGAGACCAAAAAATATTATGCCAAAATGGACTCCTGAAAAACAAAAATTCCAAGAGTGTTTCTTATAGATAGTACAATATTTTGTGTAAGAAGAAATGTCCTGGGGATAAAATACCACCATGCTAAAAAAAAAAAAAAAATGTAGCAAAACAAAAAAGAAACCTGAGGAGAGGTGGGAAAATCTGTCTTTTGTGATCACCTTGGGATTAGCACTTCTTTAAGGAAGATCCATTACTTTCTAGACTAGAATGAATTGAAGAATTTTGTGAGAATCATGGGAATAGAAAAAGCTTCAGAAAATTCTCCTTTCAGATGGCTTTAGACAGACTTGAACTGGTTTTTCAAAACCCAGAGTGCTCTAACCAATTTTAAGAGACCAACGTTTGACATTGTTATAGACTAAAGAGGGCACGAACTGGGGTCTAAAACTATTTAAAGCATCAGCAAACCACTCAACTTTTTAGTTTGCCTTTTTAGATAGCGTGTCACACCTTCTGTAGCAATAAAATCTATTTTAATCTATCACCAGCTTAAAAAGTAGTGAATATAAGTTTAATTGCATTATCATTTTTAAATGCTGAAGATTTTATCTTTGACTAATCTCTACACCCAACATGGGGCTCAAACTTACAACCCCGTGATCAAGAGTCATACGTTCTACCAACTGAGCCAGCCAGGTGCCCCAAGGCATTGTTCTCAGATGTGATGAGTGCAACAGCTTTCTGATTTCCAAAGTGTTTTACCGGATCACCAGTTCCTTCAGATGTTATAAGTTTAAGCTTTGAAAAAAATGTATATCGAGATCAAACAATTAGGAGAAACCCTGGCTTAAAATCAAAGTCTCCACTGTCTGACTTCTCAGAGCCTTTACGATGCTAATATGCAGTGTCAGTTTCCAAGGAGCACGCAGAATTTCCCAAACTTATTTGGCCATGGGACCCATTTTCACACAATATTTCATGAGAATATTGTTCTAAGGAAGGAGCTTTGGGAAATGCCACAGAGAATGATTTTCAAGGTCCTTTTAAGCTTTTATAATTTTATCTGTTTTTTGTTTTTGTTTTTGTTTTTTCGTTTTTTGGTTAAGTAGCAAAAAGCTGCTTGATACCTAACCTCACTTTTCTTGGAAAGAATAAACTTGGGGAAAATGCCTGAAAAAAAAATTCTCACAAAGCCAAGAAGAAAATTACTTGAGACTACAGTTATCAACAAAAACAAGCTAGGATAATGGCTAATCTAAAACATTGAGAGTGAATGCCAGAAAATGTGGCAGGATAACAAAATTCACAAAAATTTTTTTTAAAAAGACAAAACTACCTGCAGCCAGGATTCCTTCCAATGGAGCCTCCGTTTTAAACTTCCTTATCAAGAGTACCCAGTACTTGCTTCACAATGGCTAACCAAATGCTGTAGGTGCCAAACATCAAATCTATACTGGACTTTATGTTTTTTGCACCGTAGGAGATAAAATTTGCCTGTAGCTATGCTGAAACACCTATCCTATTACACCACACATGCCTTCCATTCAACCTCTTCAAGCCCATCATATTATTTTTATGCTCAAACTCCCAATCACATCCTTAACTCTCCTTTGCCAATGGATAAGAGATATTGCTTTGGTTAGAACCAGATGACAGTAAAAGCTCAGAGCTTCCGAGGGCAGTCATGCACATCTGAGGAGGATTTCTGGAAGCCCGCAATAAATCTAGTTAGTCCAAGGAGACTAGGTTTATGAATGAGTCTGCTCAGTAACAGAGCCAAGTTCAAGAATGACTCTGCTGACCCAATAGTAGAATAGTCATTGGAAAGGACACAGCTTTGGAGATGCAGCAACTTCTTTAATTCTGAAGGCCACCCAAATGAGTAAGCAATGTCGATAGAAGCTACTGTGAAAACTGAAAGATTTAAGCTGTAGACAAGTTCCATGGGGAGAGAAAGGGTAGGGATGAGAGAGAAAGAAAGGAAGTAAAATAAGAAAAGAGGAATGAAAAAAAATAGGATCAGGTAGGAAAGATATAAATTTGTACAATGGACACTCTACCTCTCATTCTTTACCATAATTTCTTCAATGTTTCTAAAAAAAAAAAAAAATGCCATGCCCATTCCGCTTTTCAACCTTTGCTCACTCTGTTCCCTCCTCCTGCAATTCTAACCCCTATTCCTATTCCTTATCGAAAACTGACCGTTTCATTAGGGCATTGAAATTTCAATTCCACCATGTATTAGGCAGGTTTAGTAAGGAAACAGTAGCTATTTTAGGCATTCTGGACAGAAAGAATTTTAATACAGGGAACTATATGCTTGTAAAAGAATCAAGAAGCACTCTAGCTAGGCTTTGAGAAATAGCTCCCTGAACAACGAAAAGTCACCACTGTGACTACAGTATTAAGTTCAATGAAGGTCTGTAGCTGCATCAGGAACTTAGAATAAAATAAGCTGCTGTAGCAATTGCCTCTCAACACTTGGAGGAAGAATAATAGACACCAGAATGGTCTATAAAAGCCTTCTCTGGGGCGCCTGGGTGGCTCAGTTGGTTAAGCGACTGCCTTCGGCTCAGGTCATGATCCTCGAGATCCGGGATCGAGTCCCACATCGGACTCCCTGCTCGGCGGGAAGCCTGCTTCTCCCTCTCTCACTCCCCCTGCTTGTGTTCCCTCTCTGTCTGTGTTTCTCTCTGTCAAATAAATAAAATCTTTAAAAAAAAAAAAAAAAGCCTTCTCTGTGAAGGCTTACAGCACCTGTGAAGCACTTACAGCCCAGCTTTCTTTATAAGGGACATTCAGCATACTAATGCTGTTTTGCGAGATCAACACCCTCTTCAAGTATAGGCCCATTCTCCTTATCTTGGGTATATCACCCTTGCAACAAGAATCACAGTGTATATCTCTAGTCTCTTCCTCCTCTGATCAAATAGAACTCAATTCCTTGGGATAGGTGTTCAAAGTATTAATAAATTGCTAATTATAATCAGATAATGCCTTTGTCGACCATACCTTTCCAGTTTAGTGCAAAGGAGTATAAGCCCAAGACTTCCATGATAATTATGACTGGCAGCCTTGTATCTTATTGTGGGATGAAAGATTAAAAACCTATTGTAGACAATTAAGGCTACAGTTAACATGTGGCTGAGATTTCTTCTTTTCCTTTGCAAATGGAAAGGAGAGGGATAAAATGACTTGGTAGAACAAATGGACACATTTCCATTACCTCTAAAATCACTCTCCATGCTTGACCAAAGGTAAGTTTGCTTTTTTTATCTTTTACTTCTTTGGAGGTGATTCTCTGTAGTGTGTCTACATATCTAGTAACTTGGACGCATTTTCAAGGATGTCTGCATAGTAAGTGGCTTTAGAAGCTACAGATACTACCTCCCTTCAGGCTGGAGGAGAGATTTGCTTGCTGGCCAGGATAATAAAGACAATGTCTCACTGAGGGGCGAAGGTTGGGCCAGTTTGCTCAAAGTCCTGATGTAAGATTAGGGGTTTTCAAATTTCAAATTTCCTCAGGTGAGACTACCTGTGCAGAATCTACTGGACCTGCTTCCACATCACCCCTACAGAACTTGGGGGCAAGGAGAATCATTGCAAATATGAAGCTCATGCTGCCTGATAGACCGTGAGTGCTACATTGCATTAGCTAAATAAATTGGATCTTGTGGTCTCTTTAACAGCTTGACAGTATTGTCTTTTGGGTGAGTACCCATCAACTATGTGACAGGTAAATGAGTGAATGAAATCTGGCTGTACCAAGGAGAATGGTTTGAAGAGAAAAAGACTTGAATTAGGGAGACTGATAAGTGAATTCAGTTGTTTAGAAAATACATATGGTGAACTGGATTAGAATAATGGAATAACAAAATGGAAAAAAAGAGCCAAAGAGGGAGACTTCAACTATGCATAGACTCCTCTAAAATCCTCAGCTGGTCCTGAATTTGCAAATGCAAATTCTGCAAGAAGTCTGCAGAAATCAACAAATGGAAGGTTGAAAAAGCTGATAAGAGATTTCAGTTACTACCCAAGACAGAGGAGACAGAATTTGGAGTTTAAGTCCCACCCAGAGGACTTGGTACACCTCTCAGGCTTTTCAATGAAACCTCAAAAGAGCCATTCCTTAAAAGTATATACTATGAACCAGGTCTAACATATTAAACTGCAGACTACAGAAAAACTGAAATATTCAACAAGTTCAGCATGATTAACCAGTTTTAACTGCTTGATAAAATGATGACAAAAAAAAAATAACAACACTGTTGAGAGGAAGATAACAAAATGAAGATTCCCTACAATGCATGATGCAAAATTCTGAGTGTACAATAAAAAATAACTACACATGGAAGAAAGAACAGAAATGTAGGACTCAGTGATAAGAGAAGAAAACAGTTAATATAAAGGCACAAGGGGGTTCGGTCAGTTTAACGTCCAGCTATTTTTTTCAGCTCAGGTCATGTTCTTGTGTGTAGTGAAATCAAGTCCACATTGGAGTCCACATCAGGCTCCACAGGCATCTCTCCCTCTGTCCTTCCCCCCAACTCACTCTCTTAACATAAATAAATAAATCTTCAAAAAATTTTTAAAGTAACCAAGTAAAATTCTAGAACTGGCAAGTACATCTGAAATGTAAAAATCATGGAACGGATTTAATATTAGCCTAGATAGCAAAGAAAGGGGCCAGTTAATTTCAACATAGATCACAGAAACTATCCAATATAAAGAATAGAAGCAAAACATTTTTTAAAAAATCTTTAGAGTCTGAATGATGTAGAAAATAAGAACAATGTAGAAAATCTAACATCTATGTATTTGTCCCAGGTGAAGAAGAGAGAATGGGACAAAGTATTTAAGAAATAACGGCTGGAATTTGGTTTAAAAAAATCTATTTTTAGATTCAAGAATTTCTGTGAAGCCCAAGCATAGTTAATACAAAGAAAACGACTACTAGGTGCATAATAGGCAAACTGCTGGAAACCAAAATTAAAAAGAAAATTCTGAAAAGAAATCAGAATGACAATAATGGCCATTATACACATAAGAACATTAGGACTGATGGTAGATCAGAAACAATGGAGACCAGAAGACAATGGAATGACATTAATTTATGTTTTATGATAAGTAGTAAAATATTCCAATGTGATAAGTAAAGAATGCATAGGGTCAACCCTACAGCAAGCTCTTAAATATAATACATAGGTATGTGGCACCTGGGAGGCTCAGTCAGTTAAGTGTCTGACTCTTGATTTAGGCTCTGGTGGTGATCTCAGGATCATGAGACTGAGCCCCAGGTCGGGCTCTGTGCAGGATGTAGAGCCCAAGATTCTCTCTCTCTCTCCTCCTCATTGCCTCTCGAAAAACAAAACAAAAACAAAAACAACATAGATATATCTAAAAATCCAATAAAGCAACTAAAATGAAATATTAAAAAATAGTTGATTCCAAAAAAGTACAAGAAAACAGGTTGGGAGGAAGAAAAACAGATGGCTCAAACATAAAGTGAAAATAATAAAAGGGAAGACTGAAACTCAGCCATATCAATAATTCATTAAATGTAAATGGCTTACCATTCCAACTAAAATGCAGATATTATGTGACTAGATAAAAAAAGCAAGAATCAACTGTATGCTGTCTATAAGCAGTGCTCTTTAAACACAAAGACACAGACAGGTTGAAAGTAACAGGATGGAAAAACTTATGCCTGGAACAATAATGATAACAAAGCTGAAGTGGGCTACTTTAATATCAGATAAAGTACACAATAAGATATTTACACAGTTTCAAAGTATCTCTCCACAAAATACTTATTAACGCAGAGGAAAGAGTACCTCTACACTGGAGAAAAGCAAACACTGCCTTAACTAACTGACCAAGTGAACATCATCAGAATGAGGGGAAAAAAAAAGTGTGATACCTAATAGGATTCAATGAGAAGAACCCAGCATCCCTTCTATAATATCTCTGCTGAGATGAATAACATAAATCTAATTATGAGAACATATCTAACATGTCCAAAGTGAGGAATATTACATAAAAGATCTAGCCATTAATCTTCAAATGTATCAACACCATTTAAATTGAGGAAAGATTAGGAATTTTTCCAGATTGAAGGAGATTAAGGAAATGTCACAACTACATGCAATGTGTGATTCTGAACTTAATCTTTAGGGATACTATTGGAAAAATAATGGAATCTGAAAATTTGATGGTAGTACTATCACCTGATTTTGATGTTTATATTATGGTAATGTTGAGGAATGTTCTTATTTTTTGAAAATATACACGAAAATACTTGGAAGTGGTGAGGTATCAGGTCATCAATTCACTCTCAAATGATTCAGGAAAATAAGTTTGTTGTAATATACTTGTGATTTTCCTCTGACTGTGACACATTTCCAAAAAAATCATTAAAGTTAATTTGTACATGAGGGATTTGAACACCGCTGTCAGCTACATTTGTTTAATATTTCATAGAACACTATACCCAACAACTGCAGAATACAATTGCATGTGAAATGCTAATAGAATAGAACATATCCTGGGCTGAAAGATAAGTCTTAACAATTTGAAAAAGATTGAAATCTTACAATACATCACAACAGTGTAAAAATAGATAATACAATATCTATAGAAAAACTCAAAATATTTGGAAAGTAAATAGTACTTTTAAAAAATAATCCTTGGTTCAGAGAAGAAATAATTATGGAAATTAGAAAATATTTCAAACTTAAGGAAATCAAAAATACAAAATATCAAAACTTGTGAGTTGTAGCTAAGATAGTACTTGGGAAAATTCCATATCCTTAAATAATTATATTTATACATTTACTTAAATTATATACACGTATGCTTAATTACATATAACATATTAAATATAAACATGATAATATTTGACTATAATTTTATAGTAATTACTATTCTATAAAATCACTGACCTAAGATTCTAGGATAGAAAAAGATGAAGATGCCAGTTAAAAAAGATGAAAAATTAAACCCAAAGTAAGGAAAAGTGAAAAAAATGAGGAGAATTAGTTGGAATAGGAACTGACAAATAACAGAGAAAATAAAGAGTGAAATTTGGTTCTTTGGAAAAATTAACAAAATTAATGTCCACAAAACTGATCAAGGAAGGAAAAACAGAAAAAACCCCACAAGTTGCTAATATTAGCTATATTCATTTTCTATTGCTGATGTAACAAATTATAACAAACTTAGGGACTTAAAATGACACAAATTTATTATATTACAGTTTTGTAAGTCCGAAGTCTAACAAGGGTCTCATTGTACTAAAATTAAAGGGTAGGACAGGGCTGCATTTCTTCTAGAGGCTCTAGAAGAGAAACTGCTTTCTTGTCTTTTACTCACTTCCCTTGGTTTCAGCTCAGGTCATGATCTCATGGGTTGTGGAACTGAGCCCTGCGTGGGCCTCCACACATAGTGTGGAGTCTGCTAGAGATTCTCTCCCTCTGCCCCTTCCCCCGACTTGCACATGCTGTTTCTCTCTTAAAAAAAAGAAATCTTTAAAAAGATGTATTAACTTAATTACATTTGTTAAGTCCCTTCTGCCATGTAAAATAACATATTCACAGAATCTGAGGATTAGGAAATAGACATCTTTGGGGAGCCAATATTCTGTCCACCATATTAGGAATGAAAGAGGGGATATCACTACAAACATTAAAAAGGTAACAGGGAAAAAGAGAGAATAACTGTATTCCAATAAATGTGACTACTTAGATGAAATGGACAAGTCACTGAAAAAGACAATGTACTAAAATGGGCATAAGAAGAAATATAAAATCTGAATAGCCTAGATCTATTAAAGAAATACAGGTTGTTATCAAAAAACCTTCCTGGGGTGCCTGGGTGGCTCAGATGGTTAAGCATTTAACTTTCTTTCTTTCTTCCTTCTTTCCCTCCCTTCCTTTCCCTTCCCTTCCCTTCCCCTCCCATCCCTTTCCTTACTACCTTTTCCTTCCTTCCTTCCTTCCTTCCTTCCTTCCTTCCTTCCTTCCTTCCTTCCTTCCTTCCTTCCTTTCCTTCTTCCCTCCCTCCCTTCCTTCCTTCTTTCACTGAGGTATTTTCTCTTCTTTTTTATCATTATGTTCAATTAGCCAGTATATAGTACAACATTAGTTTCTGATGTAGTGTTCAATGATTCATTTGTTTTGTATAGCTCTTAATTACAGTTCAGGTTTTGATCTCAGGTTGTGAGTTCAAGCCCCACATTGGGGCTTGGAGCCTACTTTAAAAACAAACAAACCAACAAACCACCTTTCCACCAAAATTAGGAAGTTAAAAACCATGAGGTCTAAGTGGGTTTATTGGTAAATTCTACATAAAATTTAATAAGGAAACACCAATCTTACTCAAGTTTTCAAACAGAAGAGAATGAAACAATCCTCAATTTATTTTACAAAGATCATATAATCCTGATGCCAAAACCTGACAAACACATCAGAAGAAAATAGAAAAGAGCTAAACTACAGATCAAAATTCTTTACTGCTGCTACAAAAATCCTCAAAATATTAGCAAATTAAATTATGCAATATATAAAAAGCATAATATTTAATGCTTAATAATGACTTAATCCCCAGAATACAGAGTTAAAATCAAATGATGTAATGAGCAAAACTGATTAAATAAAGCAGAAAAATCATATGATCATCCCAACAGATGTAGAAAATGCATTTGACATGTTTAACACATCTGAATTCATGATTTATCATACTAGATTGCATCTTTTTCTTTGGCTGCCTTCAAGATTTTCTCTTTATCTTTGGTTTTCAAGAAATTGACTATGGTATTTCTAGGCGGAGTTTCTGCCTCTTTATCTTTTTTGGTGATCACCAAGCCTCTTGACCCTTTAATTTATGTCTTCACCAAGTTTGGGCAATTTTTGGTCATCATTTTCCAATTGTTTTTCTCATTATTCCCCAATTGTTTTCCTGTTCATTCCCTCTTCTTTCCTGATAATCTCATTGCAAGTATGTGAGCTCTTTCAGTATTGTCTCATAAATCACTGAGATACTCCTTTTCCCCCCTCTTAAAAATACATTCTTTTCTTTTTTTAGGTTGGACAATTTCTATCAAACTATCTTCAAGTTCATTCTTTTGTCATCTCCAATCCACCAATAAGGCCTTCCAGTGAAATTTTTATTTATATTATATGTTTCAGTTTTGGAATTTCTATTTAGTTCTTTTTTTTATAGTTTCCATTTTCCTGTGAGACTCTCTATTGGTTTTTCATTAAAAGGATATTTTTCTTTGCACGTTGAGCAGAGTTAAAATAGCTGCTTTAAAATCTTTGTCTGCTAATTAAAATCTGGATATCCTTGCAAGTTTTTCTCTGAGATTTCCTTTTCTTTTGAGTATGTATCACAAGTTCCCTGTTTATTCACATGTCTAATCAATGTTGGATAATATTTTAGACATCATAAATGAGAGTCTGGATTCTGTATATTACATTGAAGAGTAATTTTTGTTTGTTTTAGCCGGTAGTTAATTTGGCTGAAGTTAAATTCCAAAGTTTGTTTCTTCCTCATAGACAGGTAGCAGCTAAAATCTCTGATGAGTTATTTCAGCCTTAGCTTGGCTTCCTGTAGTTTTCCCCATGTATGTTTAGGAAAGGGATTAGCCAGAGATTTTGGCAATTTATATGTAGAATTTGGAGCTTCCCTTAGATGGGTTCACGGGTCCCTCTATTGGGGAATCTCTCTCTTGACTTTCAGCCATTGCTCAAAACACTGTACTTTGATTTCTCCCTCACATTTGTGCTTTCTCTCACTGTCTCTCTCAAATAAATAAAATCATAAAAAAAGAAAAAAATATTTTATTTACTTGAGAGAGATAGAGAGAGAGAGAACATGAGTACAGAGGGAGAGGGAGAAGCAGACTCCCCTGAGCAGAGACCCCAATACAGGGCTCAATCCCAGCACTTCAGGATCATGACCTAACCCGAAGGCTGACGCTTAACAAACTGAGCCACCCAGGCGCCCAAGAGTGGTATTTTTAACATCTCTGTAGAACTGAAAATGAGGGAACAATTTGATTCAAGAATGCTGGATATTAAACTGGATCCAGTGCTAATTCTGACAATACTAGCACAAGAATTCACTGTTTCACGCCCTCAAACACACAAATATTTACTTAGCGCCTTTTATATTTGTACTCAGTGCTGAATTACAAGGGGATACAAAAATAAATTTGAGGAGACTGTGTACTCTTTGAGACTGCAGAATCCTAAGAGTGAATTTGCCCATGAATAACCATAAGACAAAATAGTGCTAAGATCCATAAGAGAGAGTCTAATGGTATTCTCAGAACTGTTACCTGATTGTCTTGGTCACTGCCATTTACTGCAAAATGACTCATTTGATCTGTCTGAAAACATTTTTTCCCTACCCAAAGTACTTATCATTTTCAGATCCAAGTCAGTGCTCTTTAGACTCTATGTCCTTTAAGAGAATCAAAGGGTCCTTTCAAATAAATTCTTTTGAATTTATTAATTTATTTAATGTCCATAGGAACATTTTGAGATAAGTATTGTCACAAATTTAAAGAATAGGAAAAAGAAACCCAGAATGCTTATGGTTAAACTTGCCCAAAATCACTGTTAGAAAGAAATAGAACCTGTCATGAACCTAGCTCTTCTGATTTTCAAGTCTAGTCCATTGCTTGTATCACTTACAGGTAATATATATCAAGGAAAAGAAGTAGACTCATGGAGAGGTTTATAAAGAAGGTCAAATGGACCAAGAAAGTCAAGGATAAATCCTCAGGAACAGTATTTGAATTTCGTGAGTTAGCTGCATATCCCTTTCCTTCAGTCTAACATAATCAATTTTCACATTTTAAATATAACCTTTAATAAAATTTCAAATCTACTCACTGTTTTTCACGTAGGACCCTTTGTGGTTTGACCCCATTTTACTTGTCCAGTATCATCTTTCCATACTTTCTACCTCAGATTCAATGATCCATGCATATTAAGCCATATATTCTTTCCCTCCCTGATAGCAAACCAAGAATACTCAAAGGTATTCCTGGAGTGGTCTTTCCACCTCTTCCCCCTATCATCTAGCATAGATGCTGTCTGTTTAAGGAAGCCATTCCTGACCATAACACCCCAGTGTGGCTTAGGTGCCCCTCCTACATTTTCTCATGATATCCCCAGGTTTACTCCTTTTCTAGGATTTAACACAAAAATACTATAATTACCATTTACCTTGTCTGTTTTCCCCACTAAACTATGAATTCCTTGAGAACAGGATTATGCCCTGTGTATGATATTATCACTGAAACTTGGCACAGTAGCTTTTGCACAAATATTTGTTAGATGAATAAATGGCAAAGATTTTGAGGTGTTGCAAAGGAACAAGATATTCTAACCTGACTTCAAGAGTGAAGGCTTTGATTAGAGGTCATAGACAGTATATTCTGATCCAAGATCCTAATGCGAATCGAGCTATTTAGACACTGAATTTCCTTTGCCAGGATATCACGTTTGTCTCTACCACTTCCTGTGAACAGTTTTGCTTAAGAAAATGTGGTCAGGGCACCTGGGTGGCTTAGTTTGTTAAGTGTTGGACCTTGGGTTTGGCTCAGGTCCTGATCTCGTGGTTGTGGGATTGAGCCCTATACTGCCCCTCCCCCCTCATGTCCTCTCTCTCTCAAATAAATAAATAAATCTTAAAAAAAAAAAGACTGGGCAATGGACATTGGGGAGGGTATGTGCTATGGTGAGTGCTGTGAACTGTGTAAGACTGATGATTCACAGACCTGTACCCCTGAAACAAATAATACATTATATGTTAATTAAAAAAAAGAAGACATGGTCCTAATTATACTTTCACAGATACAGTTCTAGAAGCACTGCATGATATCTGAGAGATTTTGCAACCCTGGATAGTTGTTTTGAAACTTTAAATTCTTCTTGCTTAGATCAAGCAAAACAAGTACTTTAGATAACTACAATTCTAAATGCTTGTAGTCCACAGTACTGACGCTTGTGCTAATCTTCAGTGAGGACAACAAAATAAGATCACGGGATCTCCAAGCTGGACTGATACAGGGAGAGCTTAATGAAATATCTGTAATGGTTATGAATCTCAGAATTTGAAGGGCACAGTGAGGTCACTGGGTTCATCCACACAGTATCTAGTTTGTACATCCATTCAGTTCTTTTAGAGTATTTTTTGAGTCATTTCAAATTGGTTGGCAGGGCTTTGAATGACTAAAGAAAAGAAGCCATATGCATATAGAGATGGGCTGAGTGCATAATCCGTAAGCTAGGAATGTATATTCACACACTCTGGACATTACAGTCAGTTCACCTTTATTCAAGGCCTTCATCAAAATATACCTACATAAATAGATGATGCTTACAAATGATCTCTGTACCTAGTATATTTTAAAAACATTTCAAAGTTGTATTTGCTTTTGGATAACAGCAATGCACTAAATTTAATTTGTACATAGAAAATGTATATATAGGAAAATTATAAATGCTGCTTATAGCATTGTATTTAGAACCCATCATGGTTAACTTTGTTCCATAGAATTCAGTAGAATCTAAAATCACACATTTGGCAATAAAGAGATGGTATTAAGGGTTCAGTACACTGGAGAATAAGTCAACTGAATTCTCTCCAAATACCTTCTCCATTCATACTCCTGAATGATAGCATTATAACGTTAAGTATATACATAGAAGTACATAGAGAATAGCCTAAGTATGTGGGGAGGACAGGAGAAGAGATTTTGACACCGAATTGGGTATAATAGCACTGGTATAAATCCAATCCTGTCACTTTTTCTAATTTGCTAAGGAAAAAACAATAAAGCATATCGTGGAAAGAAAAACACTTAGCCAATATATAATCTTCTTTGGGTTAGTTCATGTAGGAATAAATGAAAGATTTTGTTTTATAAGGAACCACATTTCTAAATGGGTATGGGAGGAAAATATCATCAAATAGCCACATTCCATTATTAACTCATCTATCCTTTTAATTTAAATGTCTCACTTATTTTTTTTCTAAAAATAGCATTAAGATGCTTATCACTTGTTAATTTTGACAATGAGATGACAACTCAGGCCATCTCTGCCCTACAGTTTCGTTTTTAATCTGCATTTAAGTGGTCTGCTGGCTGGCATGCCTAGAGACAAAAGGAGCCAGTCTGGATTTGTACTGTGTGTGCACACGTGTGTGTTTTGCACATCTAGGTTTAGAGAGATCATTTAAAGTTATGGAGATTTATTATCCAAAGGGACATCTAATTAAATAAAGAAGGGGGCATACGTTAGCGGGGCTGACTTCAGGATCTGTTCTTTTGTATAAGAGGGCTCTCACACGCCTTCCACCTCCATTCTGAAAGCGCACGGTTCCTTCTTCCCTTCACCATGAATAAGGCCGACGTTTGACAGCTTCACAAGGCTGACGGGGTTACCCAACAACCCACCCTCCCTATTCTCAATCCAATTAGACCTCTAATCCTCCAGATGAAAGGCCCAACTGCTCACGTTCCTCATGACAACGACAGCTATTGATTATTTGTCACTGCAGCTAACACCTTCCCTGGCGAGGCTGCTCTGACAGAAGCAAACCTACCAAATTAGACAGCACTTTATCTGCCCTGGAGGCCAAATGGCACAACAAGTAAAGGCTAATAAATGGTATAAAAATGAACAAATCATAACATTATGACAGGCTGATCGTTGCCAGCAGCCTCCCAGCTCCAGTTTGATGTTCTGTTAGACTCGCTCCTTCTCTTGCCCCTCTGCTCTAGCTCCAACTTTGACTGAATTAAAGGCCAGAACAATTAAGGCATTTGACCGGCAAAGATAAGCCAATTGAAGTATCACCAAGGGACATAAATGTCAATAACTGACAGCCATTTGTCAATACAAACATTCTGGAGATGCAAACGCTCAGGGCTCTGCTCTCCACTAGGCTGCACTGACTCACTTTCCAAGAAGAGGCAGCTCACACGGCCAGGCCGGGGCTACTTAACCAGCGGGGGGAAAAAAATAAAAAAAATAAATAAAGAAAGAAAGAAAGAGAGAGAGAGAGAGTGAGAGAGAAAGAAAGAAAAAGAGAAAAGAAAAAGAAAAATCCAGTCCCAAGAGAGGACGTATTCTCCAAAGAATAAGCAGGTGTCATTGGGTGGGGGTGGAGGGTGTATGAGAGAAAGGGAGATGGTAGAGCAGAGCTATTCTTCCTTAAAAATATAGTCTAATATTGGACAACTGGAATGTTATCATACATTTTCAGTCAAGAATAACTGCATATGTGAGAGGTGCTAGACCACCTGGGAGAATTAATAAAGCTGTAACGTCAGAGGTAGACTCATTAATTTAATGAAGACTTTTTTGAGTATCAACTGTGCACCAGGCATTGTTCTAGGCAATGGGGAGAAAGAGTGGGGGGAAAAGGCCCCCCCCGCCAAAGCCCCGGCTTCGTGGAGTTTACATTCTAGTCGGGGAAGAGACAATAAGCAAGGCTAACAAGTAGAACATACAGTATTTTAGACAGTGTTAAGTGCTAAGGGGGGCAAAAATAGAGCAGAGGGAAGAAAATGTGTGAAATGAGGGACTATCAGGTAGGACAGCCAGGGAAGGCTTTTCTGAAACAGTGACTTTTAAGTAAGAACTACTGAAAATAAGGGAGTTGGGGGTGCCTGGCTGGTTCAGTTGGTAGAGCACACAACTCTTCATCTCAGGGTTGGGAGTTTGAGCCCCACATTGGGGGTAGAGCTCACTGAAAAACAAAACAACAACAACAAAAACAGGCGAGGAAGTTCAATACATAGATATCTATTAAACAAGCAAGCCTAGCAGCAGAGGGAAAAGCAAATGCAAAAAACCTCAAGGCAAGTGCATTCTCTCGCATTTAGAGGAACAGCGCTGAGGCCAGAAAACACAAGGGTAAAATTAAAAATAAGGTCATCTAGGTAAGTGGAGATTTAAAACATATAGGGCTTTGTAAGTCAAAGGAAGTGCTTGGACTTTTACTCTGAAATAAAAAAACCCTTGGAGAGTCTGGAGCAGAGACCGACATGATTTGACCGGAGTTTAAGAGGCTCATTCTGGTTGATGTCACAAGCACAGACTGCACAGGGCACAAGTAGAAGCCAGAAGGCCAGTTAGGGGGTCACTACAATAATCCAAACAAGGCTCTTACTTAATCCAATCCAAGATGCAGGTTGTTACCACCAGGGGAGTAGCAAAGCAGATGTTCAGAAATGGGTGACTTCTGAATAAATTTTATTACAGAGGGTTGACAAGATTTGCTGATGGACACTGCTCTCACACAAGACAACAGGCCTTTGCATAAAAAATGGGCGCCCAATACATGTTAGTTAAATTGAATTCTCTACCTGGCAGTTCAATTAAAAATGCTATGCCTTGAAGCAAGGGAACTGCATCAAGTCAAAATTTTAAAAACCAATTTAAAAGACTTTGGAGTCAGACAGATCTATGGATTGCCTTCTCACTCTGCTACTTAATGAAAAATTACTCAAGCTCTTTTAGTATTGGTTTCTTCACCTATATTATATTATGTGATATTCTATTATTCTCAGCTGGCTGAGAAAAAGGAGTAGAGATGCAAGATAGAAGAATTAAAGTTAAAAACAACACTATCTTGCCCCGAATTAGAATAGGAAGTGGCAAAATGACATAAAAAAAAAAAAATTAGCTCTAAGCAGTGACCAGAGTAAAGACCTAGAAACAAACACCAACCCTGTAAGAGTGAACACCTTTAGACTCTAGATTTTGGTCTCCAAATACCTTCTCCTGCTTTCAAGAACCATGGATCCTTGAAGAAATGGTGGATTCCAGGTCTGGAGTAAAAAACACAGATATTATGAAACTAATATAATACCCCGTGTTAACTATACTGGAATTTAATAGCTTAATAAAAATACAGAGATGAACCTGGAATATCTGGTCATAGCAGTTAGCAAGGAAGCTATCAAAAAATAGAATCATGTCAAAAGGATCCAGGAAACAACTTGAAGGACTTCTCATAACCAAAGATGAAGTAATGTGAATATCAGTTAGGGATAAAAATGTCAATGAACTAATACAGCAACTATGGTAAAGTGATATTAAAAGTATCCTATGCCTTGTTCATGATGATACTAAAAAGGAAAAAAGGAAAAAATTAATTGTTCATAATGGGAGGGCATATTTCCTTATTTTGAAAACTGATAAATAAAGAGAAAGAATCAGGGATCAATTCTTCCTTTTCTGTATCAGTGAGTAATCAAATAGTAGGTAAGGGGAAATTCTCCTTTGATGAATTATTCCAGGAAACAATTGTAGGCAGGATGGCAGAATTAGAACATCACCATTTTGCAACTCTCGAAAACACACTGGCTTTAGGCACTGAATAGAAATAATTGCGAACATCAAAAAAATGGAGACAATGGAACATTAGGTGTCTCCTGAGGAGAAATGTAGCAAAACAAGGAAGCAGTTTAGTCAAAAAATTGAAGCAGAATCAGATCAAACCTATAGATCCAATAACTAATTTACAGGAAATACGGAAGACAGAGGAACAAGTTAACTGTACCTAGAGAGAGAATCAGTGTGATCTAGATTGAGACCATTAGTTTGGACTAAGACATCAAGTTATAGAAGAAGGCAAGCCACAATCACAAAAAACTGTAAGAAAAAAGGAAAGAGGGACAGAGTAGGAATCTACAGATTTAAAAAGATGTAAAAGACATAGGGCGCCTGGGTGGCTCAGTTGTTAAGTGTCTGCCTTTGGCTCAGGTCATAATCCTGGGGTCCTTGGACTGAGCCCCATATCAGGCTCCCAGCTCAGTAGGAGCCTGCTCCTCCCTCTCCTTCCGGCTTGTGCTCTCTGTCTCTCTCTCTCTCTCTCTCTCTCTCTCTCTCTCAAAACAAAACAAAACAAAACAAAAAACAAAAAACGTAAAAGACATAAACCAATGTCAGTTTATAACTCTTATTTGGATCCTGATTCCCAGTTCAAACAAACGTAAAAAATCAAACAAAAACGTGTGTGACAATTTGTAATTTGAACATGGTGGGCCATTTTATGATACTATAATATTAAATAATTCTTGTTAAATTTTTAGTATTACAATGGTATTTTAAGAGTGATTTTCTTTTATTTTTCTTTCTTTCTTTCTTTTTTAAAGATTTTATTTATTTATTTGACAGAGGGATCACAAGTAGGCAGAGAGAGAGGGGAGGAAACAGGTTCCCCACTGAGCAGAGCGCCCGATGCAGACCTTGATTCCAGGACCCTGAGATCATGACCTGAGCCGAAGGCAGAGGCTTTACCCACTGAGCCACCCAGGCGCCCTTATTTATTTCTTTTAAAAGATTTTATTTTTAAGCAATATCCACACCCAATGTGAAACCTGAACTTACAAACCAGAGATCAAGAGTTGCACGCTGGGGTGCCTGGGTGCTCAGTTGGTTAACTGTCTGCCTTTGGCTCAGGTTATGATCCCAAGGTCCTGAGATCAGGTCCTGCATCAGGCCCTTTGTTCAGTGGGGAGCCTGCTCCTACCTCTGCCTGTTGCCCACTCTGCTTGTACTCTCTCTCTCCCTGACAAATAAATAAATAAAATCTTAAAAAAAAAAAAAAAAGGAGTTGCACGCCTTACTAACTGAATCAGCCAGGTTTTCCAAGAGTCATTTTTCTTTCTTTTCTTTTTTACAAATAAATATTGGTAAAATGGGATAACATCTGGGATAGCCTTCAAAATGGGAGGGAAAGAAGTTTCCTTTAATAAAACATTTAAAAAGATATGAGGCTTTAAAAAACCTAGTGTCAAACTCATTGGCTCCTCCTACTTTCACAACTATAATCCCACAGTAAATTCAAACTACATTTGAGCCTGGACCTCTTCTTACCACCTCTACCACTAGCACTCTGGTCCAAGCCAACACCATCTCTCAGCTTCCTAATTAGTCTCCCTCCTCCTGCCATCACCCTTTTGACAGTCTACCAGTTAAATGAGGCTTTTGAAATATAAACTAGATCATATTTTCTGTGCTTAAACTCTTCAATAACCTTCTCCTTTCATGCACAGTAAGAGCTGAATCCTTCAATATCCTGTAGGTCCTACATGATCTCTGACCTCAGCCTGACCCCACAGTTAGAGGTCTCTTCCTGCTGTTTCTTGTACTAGCATGCATGCTCCTTTCTCAGGGTCTCTGCCCTTGCCATTCTCTCCCCCTGCAGGGTTTGTTCGCTCATTGCCTTTAGGTCACTTAAATGTTAATTGTTGAAGGTTACTTCCTTAAGTGAGATTTCTCTGGATCCCTCTATTTCTAAAATCCAACCCGTTGGCTCCCTATCTCTTTCATCTGCCTTATTTTTTCCATAGCATGTATACTCACCTGACACAATATTATACATATTTTATAATCTTTTTCATTTGTTTGTTTGTTTTGTACTAACAAAATGTAAGCTCCTTGAAGGCAGGAATTTTTGTTTCATTTTGTTCATTGTTATACACTAAACATACAGAATAATACCTTATGATAAGCATATATCAATAAATAAATGACTAAATGAATTTTTTTTAAGATTTTATTTCTTTATTTGACAGAGAAACACAGCGAGAAAGGGAACACAAGCAGGGGGAGTGAGAGAGGGAGAAGCAGGCTTCCGGCTGAGCAGAGAGCCGGATGTGGGGCTCGATCCCAGGTCTCCAGGATCATGACCTGAGCTGAAGGCAGTTGCCCAACCAACTGAGCCACCCAGGCACCCCCTAAATGAATTTTTTGATTTTTGACCAGTGCTCCTTACAATTATACTTCTCTATTAAGCTTGCTGGGTGAAGGGTAGGGTAACACGCTATGTGGTGTCCATGCATGTTACTGACAAAAGTTAAGTAACTGGACCATTCCCTTATTTGGGAATATTCAGAAGGAGATGCCCATGCATGCGAAAATAAGAAGGACTACAAGGTAGGGTAAGTGTTAGACCACTCCTATTGCAAACAGAGCTGGTATATCTGGCTTTTTTGTAGCCTTGAGCCAAAGGGTAGTGTCAGAGGACAAAGCCTACAGTAACTGCTTTAGAGTAGTTAGGTCCACAAAGCTCTGTAACTGTCCAAAGGACACTGGACAACACTACAGACTGCCTGCCTAACATCTATGCCCATCTACTTCTGGGTTAACAGAACCTTGATTTATTTTTTCTTCTTTTTGTTGATCTTCCTTTAAGTGGTTATGCCCTTCAGAGAAGGCTGTGTCCTCTCCAAATCCAGTGGTGGATTGACTGATATGAGTAATCATGGTGGTTGGTTTCATCTTTGCCAAGAGAGAGGATTAGGGCTGGGAATCAAAGAGATGGAAGGAAAGTCTGCTTTCCTTCCAAGGTCTCTCTTGTTCAAAAGATAAACAAGAGGAGCACCTGGGTGGCTCAGCTGGTTAAGCATGCAACTTTGGCTCAGGTCATGATCTCAGGGTCCTGGGGTTGAGCCCCACATGGGGCTCCCTGCTCAGCAGGGAATCTGCTTGTCCCTCTTCCTCTGCCCCTTACTCTGCTTATGCTCTCTCTCTCTCCCTTTCTCAAATAAACAAAATCTTAAAAAAAAAAAGGTAAACAAGATAAGGGCATTCTGTTTTTTCTGCTTCTAGATACTGTGGTTGGCATACTAGCTTTCCCTCAGCTTTGGGACTTAACCTTGACCCTAATTAAGAAAAGATTTAAGTCTAGCTCATTAGTGAGACCAACCGCCTAGTATCCAAATTCTTGCAGCCTTGTCCTTTGTGATTCTCCAAGGGAATAGTGTCCTGTCATGCCTTATCTGCTCTTTCATCTCAGGGGCTGAGGTCTCACTGACATTACCTACTTTCCTCATCACCACAACTCAGCATGTTTTGTACTCTAGCTTGCCTTTGGCTCCACTGGCTGGGATCCCACCCACAATCTCTGGGTGGACTTTCTTTCATTTTCTGCCCATCCTAGGGATGCCCTCAGCCCCACACGCTCTAAGTCTAGCTTGTCTCCTGTCAACTGCATTACAAGTTCTACTTCTGATAGACTGTGCACAAGATTCTACACTCTTCACTCAGGGAGGTTGTTTTAAAGTATTATATAAAAATGTTTCTCATTGCTTTTTATAGCTGCACAGCACTACATCATGAGGACACACTCTTTTTACTTAACCAGTCCTCCAACAGGACATTTCCTTTCATGCTCTATTACAAATAATGCTGCGATTAAATAGCTTTATGCATACAACCTTCTTATTTTTTACCAGCATGTGCTTCTAGAAGTGGACATGTTGGGTCAAAGGTAAATGCAAATTCAAGTTACTTTTGCTGGCTATTGCTGAGTTTCCCTTCATAGGGTCCTACTATTTTTCATTCCCTTCAGCAACAGTTTTGCCATCAGCACACTCTCAAACTTTTTGACTTTTGCTAACCTGGCACATGAAAAATATCTCACTGCAATTTTAACTTGCATTTCTTTTATGATGCACAATGTTGAGCAAATTTCCGCATATTTAAGAGCCACCCACATTCCCTTTCTTGTGAACTATGTATTCATATCTCTGGCTCTTTTTTAATAGAGTTATTGTCTTTTTCTTCTCTGTTTTATATCTTAGGGCTATTAATCCCCTGCTAGTGACATAACTTGCAAATATTATTTCCCAGTTTGTCTATCTTCTTTTTCTTTGCTTACAATGTTTTCTAGGGGGAAAGTCTTTCTTATTTCTATGTAGCCATATTTCCTATGGCTTCTACATTTTGCTTTCTAGACAGAAGGTTTTCCCTGCTCTTAGATTATGTACTGTAAACCTTCATGGTATACTTAATGCCTTGCAATATGTATACACATTGCAATTTAATGAAATAACAATGTAAAGCATGCACCTGTGTGCGTATACACAGATATACACACAAACTCCCATCGATTGTATTAGTTCACAATCAGCACAACATTAACATGACCAGTTACGTACATCATTAGTAGTTTGGAGCCATTACTTCAAATTCATATTTTAGCCTAAATTCCTAACAAATGGTTTGCAAAGAATCAGCTTGATGAATGACAAAGAGGATTTAAATAAAACTTCTGAAATCTAAGTGTTTGAAATAAACGAGTATAATCAATAAATTTCTTAAAAATGAGCAGTTTTGTTGGTGAAGTGTTAACTTTATGATGATTCAGAATTGGAAAGACTTTAAATATTTAGACAAAAGTGATTTTAATATTTCAAGATGATAGTCCAACACAATACAGATTAAATACTAAAAATGTATTTGGTGAACGACTGAATGGATTACTCATCAGAATTGGAATGGTGAACTGGACTCTGGTAGAGTAAATAAAATTTTTCAAGGGGCCTAATTACCACTGATGACACAGTTTAGACAAGTAGAAAGAAAGAATACAATAATCTTCTAAATAGGTGAAGTTAATTTTAGTATTAATGTTTCAGTGATTAAACTTTTCTGCAGGCAGGATCCATTTTGATATCAAAGATTAGGATGAGACTTCTGGTGACTCATATAGGGGAGAGATGACAACTACACTGAATGACAGACTCAAGAATCAAGACGACCTCGAAAGATTATATGATGAACCCAAATCAATTAACCAAGTATTAGTTATTGGTTAAGTACTAGGCACTGGAAATAAAATATATATATATATATACATATATATATATATATAGCTATCACATTCTTGCTGTGGGGAAATAAATAAAATGTATAAACAAATAAATATCTTTCAGAGAGAGAGGTGATATAACAGTGGTTCGATATACAGGGAATTGGAAGAACAAGGAAAGGATTGCTAAACTCTGCCTAAGTAAGTCTGGGAAGTTCAAATAAATGAATAAATATGGATACAGTAAGACGCTACCTTTGGGTCCCAAACCACAACAATATGAATATAGATTAATTTAAGCAGTAGTATGCATAAAGCAAAATTAGAAGTTTTTTTTTAAAAGATTTTATATATTTATTTATTTGAGAGAGTGAGCAAGCGAGAGAGAGAGAGAGAGAGAGAGAGAGAGACTAGAAGTGGGGGTGAAGGGGGTGAGGCAGAGACAGGGAGAAGCAGAACCCTTCTGAGCAGGGAACCTGACTCTGGGCTCTATCCTAGGAGTCCAGGATCATGACCTGAGCTGAAGGCCGATGCTAAACATACTGAGTCACCCAGGTGTCCCCAAATTATAAGTTTTATTTGAAAAATCTTCAATAGGAATCAACCACATTTGGTTGCCCAAATGATAATGAGGAAAATCATGGTATACTCTGTGCTCATCAGATGGCATTGTATTCTATTCTAGGTGAGAGATTTAGGCAACTGTATGCATATATGGTGAAACAGAACAGGATGAAAAGGAGACTTGAGAGCATACATGAAGAAGGAATAAAGACATAATAATAAACTGCAAAAAACTTTTTTCACTGGGCTAGGATGATTATTTTATTAATATATGTCAGATCATGTTACTCCTTTCTGCAAAGCCCTCCAATGCCTCCTCATTTCATTCAGAGTAAAAACATATTCCTGACAATGGCCAAAGGCCCTATAGAATCTGGCTACCACTTCTGCCACATCCTCATTACCTACGGCTTCCCCTGGCTCACCCATTACACCAAGCTAGCCCTAGCCCCACTGTTACTCCTCAAACATTCCACACATGTTCCCATTTTGAGGCCTTTGTTCTAACTGTTCCTTCTTCTTCTTCTTCTTCTTCTTCTTTTTTTTAAAGATTTTATTTATTTATTTGACAGAGAGAAACACAGCTAGAGAGGGAACACAAGCAAAGGGACTGAGAGGGGGAGAAGCAGGCTTTCCGCAGAGCAGAAAGCCCGATGTGGGGCTGGATCCTGGGTCTCCAGGATCATGACCTGAGCTGAAGGCAGTCGCTTAACCAACTGAGCCACCCAGGAGCCCCTTCTTCTTCTTCTTTTTTAAGATTTTATTTATTTATTTGACAGAGAGAAACTCGGCTAGAGAGGGAGCACAAGCAGAGGGAGTGAAAGAGTGAGAAGCAGGCTTCCCGCCAAGCAGGGAGCCAGATGCGGGGCTGGATCCTGGGACTCTGGGATCGTGACCTGAGCCAAAGGCAGACACCCAAGGACTGAGCCAACCAGGTGGCCCCTAACTGTTCCTCCTGCCAGGAACAAAAGAAAGTTCTCTCAGCCATTCACATCACTAACATCCTCACCTCCTTCATGTCTTCTTTCAAATATCACTATCTTAATGAAAATTATTTTGATTACCTTATTAAAATGTAAACCCTCTCTCCCCAGTCACCTCTTCCCTGGCTTTCTAGATCCCCCTTACTTTGGCATTTTGGTTATATTTCTGTTATCATATTAGTAAATAATTATTTGGGCTTTGTAAAAGCTTAACAGTCAAAGGAGGTATATAAAGAGCCCTATGATTGGTCATAGGGAAAATGCTGTTCCCAGGGGCTGATAATATTCATACTGTAGGACTCATAGACCCTCTGATTCCCCCTCATTCTGTTTTGAACAGTAAAATATAAGTAGGTAAAAAAAAATAAGAGAAAATTATATGAACAAATACAATCCAATGGCATAAAAGGGAATTATCAAATTAATGCTCAAACTTCCTCTGAAATTGATGTTATAAACAAAATTAATTTTTAAAAGTTTAAATGAAAAGTAAATGTATCTGAAGTTCCTTTTTATCAGCTGTAAGAATATTCGCTGGCCCTGTGCCCAGAGTTTAAAAGAAATCAGCATGAGTCTAATGAAAAACAAGCTGTAGGTCTCAGGGAAATTCAATATATACTCTTTCTTTTCCTTTTAGTTTTTGATTGGTTTCCATGGGAATCTAGGCTTGTGGGGATCTCTAAACTATTCATAGAAAGAAGATGCTTGTATTTTCATGACTTTGTAAAACTGGGGGTCAGCAAAGAGATAAAGATGATTAGAATATGACCATGGTTTTAGGAAACAGAAACATGTTCTGAACAAAATTCGGTAAGCCACATGGATTTTAAAATACAATCTGTAAGGCTGCTCTGCTGGGTCTGAGAGGTGTCCTAACACTAAGGTAAAATACTGCACTTAAAAGGGGAAGCTCTGGGGGGCACCTTGGGGGGCTCAGTTAAGTGTCCAACTCTTTATTACAGCTCAGGTCATGATCTGCGGGTCATGAAATGGAGCCCACATTAGGCTGGGCGTGGAGTTTGTTTAGGGTTCTCTTTCCCTCTCCTTCTCTCACTGTCCCCTCCCTCTGAAGAATAAGAATAAGAATAAGAATAAGAATAAGAATAAGAATAAGAAGAAGAAGAAGAAGAAGAAGAAGAAGAAGAAGAAGTAGTAGTAGAAGTAGTAGTAGAAGTAGTAGTAGTAGTAGTAGTAGAAACTCTGGGTTAAATTCTGAATCTGGTCCATGAGAAGGAAACCTTTAGGTACTTCTTTAGGGGTTTGACTGGGAAACTGGATTTGGGAATGACTCTAGGTCAGAAGAATCAGAAGACTGAGAAAGTAAGCCTCCCAAAGGCACATAAGTTTTCTTTCAGTGGAGCATTACTAGGAGCACTGATCTGGGAATCGGAAAAACAAGGTAATTCCTGATTCTATAAGTATCAAAGTGACCTAGAAGAATTCAGTCAAACTGTACATCAGTTTACTTATACAGAATAGATAATATTTAACTGTTCTGCTATAAAACTGTTATGAAACTAAATGAATGTTTTTTTAAACTGGAATTATGTTAGAAAAATTCAAAGTAGTGGGCGCCTGGGTGGCTCAGTGGATTAAAGCCTCTGCCTTTGGCTCAGGTCATGATCTCAGGGTCCTGGGATCGACGCCCGCATCGGGCTCTCTGCTCATCGAGGAGCCTGCTTCCTCCTCTCTCTCTGCCTGCCTCTCTGCCTGCTTGTGATCTCTCTCTGTCAAATAAATAAAATCTTAAAAAAAAAAAAGAAAAATTCAAAGTAGTGATCAAGACTTGTTGACATGTTCTTCCCTGTCACTACAAATTTCATCCATGCAAGTAGACATACATTAACTATCGTGAAAGTATTAAAAGACAGATAGGTTTAGATTTCAATTCTCAGATGTATTTAAAAGTAGACCAAATCTGGATTTGGTTGGAATGCTCTTGAATATATAATCCTAAATATTTGAAACCACTTTCTGGGGACATCTGGGTGGTAAAGTATCTAACTCTTGATCTCAGCTCAGGTCTTGATCTCAGAGTTGTGAGTTCAAGCCCCGAGTTGGCCTCCATGCTAGGCATGAAGCCTACTTAAAAAAAAGAAAGGAAGGAAGGAGGGAGGAAGGAACCAGTCTCTAAACTGGAAAACCAGAGGGCAGGTTTAGAAATAATTTCTAAATGCTCAGAGGACAAAGCTTGAAGCTTATTTGGAAACCCAGAAGCTGGAACATACCAAAGCAAAGATTCTTTAGCCTGGGACTTTCTGCCTGCCTGGAAAAGGCAGCCTAGCTAGGGCTAAAGTCAAATGGGGAAAACTCTTGGGGCACCTGGGTGGCTCAGTTGGTTGAGCGACTGCCTTTGACTCAGGTCATGATCCCGGAGACCCAGGATCGAGTCCTGCATCGGGCTCCCTGCTTGGCGGGAGGCCTGCTTCTCCCTCTCTCACTCCCCCTGCTTGTGTTCCCTCTCTGGTTGTTTCTCTCCATCAAATAAATAAAATCTTAAAAACAACAACAACAACAAACAAATGGGGCAAACTCTTAAGCGTTGTCTAACATCACCTATTTCAGTCCAGAGATTTCTGGAGATATCACTAACATTCCAGAACGTAACGATTTCATACGCTCAGACTTCCCTACGTTTTTAAGTAATACAGGCATCATGGGTAAAAGTCTTTTGGTGCCTTCTTTTAGGAGCATACCCGTGGCAAAATCTCATTTGTTTACTCTTCAGATATCCATTGGCTACATAGTTTGTGGTAAAAGTGAGCACTTTTTAAATTATTTTAAAATGAACTAATGAGTGAATATAGCCAGAGAGAAGCCTAGAAGTACCTGTTACACTCCTCCAGGTGATTCTGATGCATGCTCAAGTTTAAAAGGCTTTCCTAGGAAGAGCTCCTGAAGCCAACACTGGGGAAATGTGACCAGAGTACTTCAAGGCCTAGGTCAGAAACCATTGATGCTTCTTCCTTACCCTACCTATAAATAATACTCATCAAGTTCTGGAATTTTACCATTTTTTAGAAATAATTTTTAAATTGAGGCATAATATATTCATACATATAATTAAGTAGATAAATCTTAAGTATCCAGACTGATAACTTTTCATGTAATCAACACAGATCAAGATACAGATCCTTTCCAGCATCCCTGAAAGCTTCCTTTAAGCCCCTTTTTAGTTAATATCTCTATATACTGGGTATCCAAAAACCTTACTTGAATCACCATATAGTTTTGCCTGTTTTTAAACTTTGTATAAATAGCTGACTTCTTTCACTCAACACGACATCTATGAAATTTATTCATGTGGTGCACTGTATCAGTAGTTCATTATTTTTTATTGTGTAGTGTCCCATTGTAGGAACACATCACAGTTACTTTACCTATTAGCCTATGCAATTGAGTTGTTTGTGCTACTAAGAATGTTTGCATTATAAATAACGCTATCATGTACACTCTCATACTTGCCTTTTAGTAGAATGAGGCACTTCTCTTAGGTATTACTGGGATGGAAGTGTGAACTGCGGTGATTGTGTGTGTGTGTGTGTGTGTGTGTGTGTGTGTGTGTGTGTGTTGAGCTTTGTTAGAGTCAAACTGCTTTCTAGAGTAGATTAATTAATTTATATTCTCACTAAGAAGTTCCAGTTGTTCCATATCCTCATCATCAATTGATACTATCAGACTTTTTCATTTTAGACATTTGGATAGTTGTTTAGTGTCTCACTGTGGCTTTAATTTGCATTTACCTAATTAGTAATGAGGTTGAACAACTTTTCATGTGTCTTTTGAGCATCTGTATATAATCCTTTATGAACAGAGCTACACATTTCAACATATATCTCAAAATCAAGAAATCTCAAAAACATAATGTTAAGTTAAAAGAGCAAGTTGGGGAATGACACAAAGTATAATACCATGTATAGAAAGATTTTTAAAATGCAAAATAATATTGTATATGGTTATATCCATATAAAGTAAAGGCAGAAAAATATGCATGGGAATTGAAACCACCAAAATTAAGACAAATTAAGAAGGTAGAAAAAGAGGAGAATGGGATTTGGCAGGATAAATAGAAAACTTCAAGTACATCTATACTGTTTTATTTCATTAAAGAATATCCGGAAGAAAAATAAAAAAAATACTCATTTTTATCTCTTCTGAGTATTATGTACCTGAATATTTTTAATGATATTCTCTATTCTTATCTATAATTTTAAAATAATTGATTTTAGCATCAAGGTCATGTATTCTATTGAATTAGTATTTTGTATTCTTTTTTTAAAAAAGATTTTATTTATTTATTTGACAGAGAGAGAGAGTGAGAGAGGGAACACAAGCAGGGGGAGTGAGAGAGGGAGAAGCAGGCTTCCCACAGAGCAAGGAGCCCAATGTGGGGCTCGATCCCAGGACTCTGGGATCCTGACCTGAGCTGAAGGCAGCCACCCAATGGCTGAGCCACCCAGGTGCCCCAGTATTTTTTATTCTTTAGTGCAATTGCTGGGTCCTAGGGTAGTTCTATTTTTAACTTTTTGAGGAACCTCCATACTGTTTCCCACAGTGGTTACAGCAGTTTGCATTCCCATCAACAGTACATGACAGTTCCCCTTTTTCTGCATCCTTGCCAACACCTGTTGTTTCTTGTGTTGTTGATTTTAGCCATTCTCACAATTGTGAGGTGATATCTCATTGTAGTTCTGATTGCCAGACTATGGAAATAGCCCAAATGTCCAATGACTGATGAATGGATAAAGAAAATGTGGGATATATATAAATTTATACATATATATACACACACACACATACTCTCTCTCTCTCACACACACACACAGACACACACACACAGAGGAATATTACTTGGTCCTAAAAAAGAATGAAATCTTGCCATTTGCAACAAGATGGATGGAGCTAGAGAGTATAATGCTAAGTGAAACAAGTCAGAGAAAGACAAATACCACATGATTTCAGTCATACATGGAATTCAATAAACAAAACAAGTGAGTAAAGGCAGGGGGGAGAGAGAGAGAGAGAGAGGCAAATCAAGAGACAAACTCTTAATAACTGTAGAGAATAAACTGATGGTCACCAGGTGGGCAGGGGGATGGGTGAAATAGGTGATAGGGATTAAGGAAGGTACTTGTCCTGGTGAGCACCAGGTAGAGTATGGAAGTGCTGAATCACTAAATTGTACACCCGAAACTAATATTACACTGTACCTTAACTATACTGGAATTTAAGTAAAAACTTAAAAAAATAAGACAAAAAAATTCAGACTTAGGCAAAGGCATAAAGAATGATGAATAATTTACCAAGAAAAGAGAACTGAAAGAAGAATTGGCTCAATTTCTTCATCGAGTAACAAATTGGACTAGACTATCCTGAAGGGCCCTTTTATCTGTGACATCTACTGATTCCTAAAGAGTAGTTTGAAGTTTATACCTATATTGCAGTATGATGACTAGCAATAATATTGACAACCTACAGTCTGAGAGAGCATATTTTTCTACCAAGCAAAATGCTTTATACCTAAGAAAACTTTATTCCTAAAAAGTAGACAGGGAGAAGTGTCTCATCCCATTTTTATAGATGAAGAAATTGAGGCATACAAGAGTGATATCTGATGGGAAATTAAGCTCACAGAGTCTTGCAAAAAATTGCTAGAAAAATTATAAGGGGGTGGGATGGATAATGAAAAGGAATAAATATAACAACTAATTTACACTTCAATAGTTTTGAAGATCATACCATTCATAATAGATCTACCTGATGTTCAAATTTATTGGTTGATTCATTCCTTCATTCAGGCATCCGTTAAACAAACATGAACTGGGTCTTTTTACATGGAAGGAGTTGTGCTAAGGCTGGAACAGATAAATCAAATAAGACATAGCCTCTGCCTTCAAATAGCATTCATGGTGGGGGATACAGATTAATGTTGGTAGGGAGGGAGTTAAATATAAATACATACATGTATGTGTACGTACATATACACAACAGGAATATAGAGTTCCAGGGGACTGAGAGATGGATTGTTTGGTGTGTTCATGGATAAGTGTGAATGTGTATAAAATAAGGGAATCCAATATCCTAATATTGTCACCTGGTATTAAAGTTTTCCTAAGGGCGCCTGGGTGGCTCCGAGTGTTAAGCCCCTGCCTTTGGCTCAGGTCATGATCTCAGGGTCCTGGGATCGAGGCCCGCCTCAGGTCATGATCTCAGGGTCCTGGGATCAAGGCCCGCATCGGGCTCTCTGCTCAGCAGGGAGCCTGCTTCTTCCTCTCTCTCTCTGCCTGCCTCTCTGCCTACTTGTGATCTCTCTCTCGTCAAATAAAGAAATAAAATCTTAAAAAAAAAAAGTTGTCCTGAAAACTTTTAGAGGTATTCTACTTGTCTCTTTTAATTTTTATAAGTCATTAACATGGAAACAGCATATCTTGAAAATAAATATTAATTAAAATTAATGTTTAGTTTCATAGATGAATTGAGAATTCTGCAGTGAATTAAAAGAATAACACACAACATAACCACAGTCTGAAGCTTGTTTAGTTTCCGTGTTTAACATGATATAATTTTTCAGAGTGGGTAGTCCTAATCTTCTTGAAGTCAAATTAATAACATTTTAGAGGATTAAAAATGCATAACTCTTAACATTTAGTAAGACTGCTAAGGATTTTTTATCCTTATTAACAAATAAATATATCTGTGGAAGTCAGAGAACTAGTAAATTCCCTGGAGGAAAACATTTCCAACAATTAGATATCTTTTGTGAGAAACCCTTCAGAAAAGGTCTGACTGATTGCTTTCTTAGATTATACTGAGGGTACAAATGAAAAACAAATTAGGTACAGATGTTCAGTATATTGAGATTAATTTTATTCTTGTGGGTACCATTTTCTTAGCTGATTGGACTAACAGCAATTTGTTTCCAGAGTACTGAATATGTGTCAAAATAACTAAGCCAATCAGCACAGTTCAATAAGTTTTTCCCATATATGTATTTTGAAACTGAATAAATGTTTCTAATAAACAAATGTCTAGCATTTGTATTAATAATGACTTTATATATAAGTTACCCAAGCGTATTCATTTATTCAACCACAACATGTCAGACACTGTGTTAGATTCTAGGGAATTAAAAAATAAATAAAACAAGGTTCTTGCCTGGAGATCCGGTCTAGTGGGAAAGAGACAAGCAATAATTACAATACAAGGTAAGGGGCCTCTAATGGAGACATGAACAAAATGCTATGGGAACAAGAGTTTTTCCCACTAATAAAGATAACATAATTAGCTCACTATCACAAAAAAAGCAAAAAAATAATAAATAACATATGGGAACGACTGATCTTCAGGTCAATAGTAATAAATGACTATTTACATGGCATGGCTATTGATATTTTACAAAACACTTATATATATAAGGGAGACAGGCCAGCTTTAATTATCACTTGGTATCTTTATCCATGATATTTTTAAGCAACTTAAGAGCAGGAATCCTGTCTTCCATCTTTGTGTTCCAAGGCCCTAGCAACGCACCTGTTACACAGTAACAGTATGAACATATATTGAATGAATGCATTCACGCACACATATATGAATACTGATGATTACCCAAATAGCACACTTCTGAGTTCACAGATAACAGAAGTAAGTAGGATAGACAATACTTGAAAGGAATATTTGATATGTGATATATCAGAGAGGTTCATGAAACAAAAATGGAAATTTAATAGGGATCAGCAATGGAGAGTACTTTTTAATAGCAGACATATGTGATTCATTTTTTTAATATTTCCTCTAGGTGTTCCTCTATACACCTACTACTACACAGTAGACATAATATGGCAACTACTTAATAAATGAACTGTTCTACCTCTACAATACATCTCTTGGATCAAACTCTTCCTCTCTGTTGGCCTGAGTTGTAACAGCCCTCTAAGTATCTCCTCTTCTAAAAGAGCTTTAGTTGCCATATCCATCTCACTAAAGCACTTTGATGGTGTAACTTTTATTTTCAAATTTCCTAAGTAGCTCCCTTGTATTAGGATTTATTTAAAAACCTTAATTAAAAACAAAACAAAACAAAACCCACAGGAAGTACATAGTCCAAAAGCCTGGTACTGGCACAGAGCACAGACTCACATGGCTACAAATTAGTGATCTAGGTTGTGCTGGGAAAATGAGTTATTCATATGATTTAAAATGAGAATGGACCCCTACACAAAAATCAACTCGTTATGTATTAAAACTTACACTGGAAAGAAAATACAGGACAATTTTAAAACAATCTCCGCTTAGCTGTTTAGTCTCCCAGCTGTTGTTTACTGCTGGGTTTCTTTGAGCCTCGCCCAGCACAAGCACAGTTTAGGAATCTGCTAATGATTTGCAAGGAATTTGTACCCAGATTTTTGGGTTCCTTCTTTGCAGTTCCCTTCTCTCCAGGATTTTGCCCTTCCATGTGACAGCTGCTGCTAACACCAGACTCTACCTGTGGTTTCTCAGTCGACCAAGGGTTGTACTGTTTTGCATTCCACTTTGGAAGATGCCTTAAAGAACACAGCTAGATAAATGTGGTGCTCATTCCCATGCTTCTCTTCTCTGAATGATTGTAATTTCTTAGTCCAGCTTATGCTGACTGTCCTCAATGCCTTCAAACAATGTATATATATTTTGTTTAGTCTATAAATGTTTTTGGCAGGTGGGTTATTCTAAAATAAGTGGTCATGGCTAAAACTGATGACTAGTCATGACAGTCTCTGTCGATTGCTCATTTTTCTGTTTCTTCTTTTTCTTTCTTTCTTTTTTTTTTTAGAGAGAGAGCACATGCAAGTGCCAGAGGTAGGGGAGGAACAGAGGGAGAGAGAGAATCCCTAGTGGACTCCACACCCAGTGTTGGAGCCTGATGCTGGGTTCAATCCCACAACCCTGAGATCATGACCTGAGCCAAAATCAAGAGTCAGACACTCGAGCCCACTGAGCCACCCAGGCACCTCTCTTCTTTTCTATCTTTAACCACTCGATCAATTGTTATTTTACCTTGCGTTTCTAATGATGTCAATACTTAAGGTTTCTGAGGGAATAAATTTGTTTATTGTTTCTGCTGACTTTCATTTGTGGTGGACTGCTTCCTCATATATTTGGGGAATCTTTCACTGTGAGATCTTGTTTGGTCTGTGTAATATGGGGGAATCTTGGAAGCTTAGAGTGAGGATGTTTTCTCCAAAGAGAATTTGTGTTTGTTTCTGTTCAGAGGCAGGGTGTGCTATAGACCTGGGACATATCTCCAACTATGCTTTGAGAATTATTTCTAGACTCTTCAACATCTTATTCCTGCTGGATCTATACTATCTCTGATATTGAAAATAATGTTGCCTTTGCATAAAGCACGAACTGAAATGCAATACCCAGTTTTGATCTGGACAAAGTACTAAAGATGTATTACCACCCTTGTTCTGGAAATTCTACTAGTGCTAGTACAGCCTAAAGATACATTGCCGCTTTTGGCAAATATGCAAAAACAAACCATAACACAGAGAAGGGGGAAATGCGTAATTATCAGATAGTCGAAAGACCATGAAATGTGTTATTTATGAAATCAGCTATGTAAATTGTGACATGTAAATCATAGTTCTATTTTTATTCTTTGATGCCGTAGAAAGTCACAATTTAAAAAAAGAGAGAAAAACAAAAAGCAGAAGAAAAGAATGCACCGCATCTTGTGGAGAGACTTATAATTAACCCCTTCTCCCACCTTTGGGTCCCATTCTACCTCTCCAGAGATGACTGGAGGCTCATCAGCTCAAATCCCCAGTTTTTTCACATGACCCACTTGATGTGAAGTTAGGTTCCTCCAACCTACATTTCTGAAGTTGGGTTTTAAACCTAAATGAACCACAGTGAAAAATCTAAAGTGTATCAAATTCATAATACTGGGGCTGTTTCCAATCTGAAATGTTTACTTTTTAAAAGATAACAAGTTAAATGGAGTTACCCTTCCTGACTGAATAATTTTAACAGCTGACAAGCCTAGGTGAAAGGTTATAAATACCTATGCAGTAGTTAAAACTGAAATTGAAAATGAGGGAGATTTTTAAAAAATTACTATAATGAAAAGCAAATTCAAGAGCAATAACTTTGGGTATAACCTGACAGACCTAACTGATCACAGCATGTAACTAGCATATTCAGTAGTATAGCTTAATGTCATTATGTATTCAACTAATGAAACAGGTATTTTTCTAACCCTTCAATTAATCAGCTATATCTGGTTCACATTTTTTAATGGGAAATAACTTTAATAGTTTCTGCTGGATCTAATTTTTATTGCTTTTTATTCCAAAAATATATGTCTAAAATAATAAAAAGGAAAATATCAGGTACTGGAAATATATTTTATACATCATAACTTTATGGAGGGAAAAATAATTTTCAGATAAATAAGTCTTTCAATACATTTAGAAGGTTCCCATTTTAATTTTTTGATACATGTATCTTAAAACTCTCAGCTCTTAACAATGCCTTTAAAAAACCTTAAGTCCTTTTTACTGGCAATATAGTTTCAGACTTAACAAAAGTTGAGATACATTTAGAAAATAAATTTCTTTTGTGCTTCTTAATCCCCATACTTTAAGAGAGATTGCAAGCTTTTGTTGTAAAAGTAATTAATACTTGTCAGGGGAAAATTTTTAAACAGTAAAAGGTACCAAAATTCATAAGTATTACCAACATTAAAACCCAACCACTATTAATATCTTAATATTGGGGCGCCTGGATGGCTCAGCCAGTTAAGCATCTGCCTTTGGCTTGGGTCATGATCCTAAGGCCCTGGGATTGACCCTCACATCAGGCTGCTCAGTGGAGAGTCTGCTTCTCCCTCTCCCTCTGTGCTTTTTTTTTTTTTTTTTCTCTCTCTCTCAAATAAACAAATAAAATCTTTAAAAAGTACATATCTCAGTGTTTTTCTTTCTGGCCTTTGCTGATCCTCTCTGCGTAAATTTATTTATAATATGGTTTAATCATATTATACATACGATTTTGATTGCTTTTCCTTAACTTAACCTTAAATCATAAAGTGAATTCCATTGCTCAAGGAACTTGGATAAATGAACGGAGGCACTGATGATTATGTTTTATTCTCTGCAGTTTAGACTGTTTTTAGAGAAAGCATATGAAACTAAGAGTCACATGCTTGTGATTTCTTTACCATCTGTCCATTGCATAGTTCCATTAACCAACTTATAAATACTTCACAAAAGGTTTACACTTCAAAGTAATTTAACTTCTCACCTTTTGAGCTGCAAGATGGAGGGCTGTTCTCTGGCTGTGGTCCGTTTTGTTAACATCTGCTCCTGCCTTCAGGAGAGCGTCTGCACAATCCAATCTGTCAGCCAACACACAATACATAAGCGGTGTCCTCCCAAACTGATCTTCTTTGTCTTTAAGGGCAGAGTTTCCTATGAGTATAAGAAATAGATAGTGCTACTTGATAATTGCTGTTGTTATTACTAATATAACTAGGAGCTACATTTACTAGCTTTATTAGCAAGCTCTGTGCTAAAAAGTATGAAATATATGCCACTTTTACTTACCCTATGAGATAGATATTACCATCCCCATATTATAGGAAACGGAGACTCAGAGAAGTTAAGTAACCTGTTTATATTACACTGAAATTAGGTGGAGCTAAAATTGAAACTGATAATTGATTCTAAAGGTCATATTCTTAACTACTATATGTTATGCTGAATTAATACTGTGAGATATGGACCTACTTATTTTCCTCACGCACTCCTTTCTTTTGGAGACTAAACACTAAGCACTGTGGTTATGTTTTTATGAGAGATACAAAACTGAATCATGACTGGCTTCCCATTTTTAACAATATGGACCAAATGCATACTACCTTGATTCTCCTGCTAATTACAACTAAAAACCCCAGGCAAATACATGAAAGGTGGAGAAAAGAAGGCGAACTGTCTAGGGACTATGGAACTCAGAACAATCTGATGGTGAGTTCCTTGTCTTTTTTTTTCTTTTTTTTCTTTTTTTTTTGCCTCCTAGCTACGGTCTGGGGGCTAAAGCAGCCCACAAGCAAAAATACAAAAGTGCAGATACAAAATTCTCTAGGAAGCCTGCCCTCTTCAGTCAAAAGATTGGGAAAAGGGTAGCCCTTGGAGTGCTTCTACTTGGCTTTACTCAAAGCACATACAATAAAAGAAACTGTACCTCTTTTCCTACCTACTGGGCACTGCAGAGACTGTGGGGAGGAGCCCTATAAACCATCATGTCCTGAATTAAGCAAAGGATAGCAATGAAGTAGTATCTTATCCTTTCCTGACTAGAGAAGCAGGGAGGATTATGCAGAGGAGGAGGCTGGAGAAAGCAATTCTCTAAATTGGTGCATGAAGTCATAAACAACTCTGAACAAACCATGTGTGAAATTAACCAGCATCAAAGTAGCAAAAGTTCTGAGAATTGAATTATGGGTGGAATATTGCCCAGATTCTAACTTAGCTTGGGTAACACATGAGTAGGGTAGACTAGAAGAGCCCTGCAAGAGCTGTGAAAACTAACTTGACATTAGAACCACAGTCCACAAAAAGAAAAGTTCATTCTGTCAGTCTATTAAACAGAAGATTTAAATAGGATCCAGTTTCATAACATAATATACAAAATGTCCAATATATAATCCAAAATTTTTAGACAAACCAAGAACCAGAAAAGCGCTAACTTAAACAAACAAACAAAAAAGACAATCAACAGACACCATGTGATGATACAGTTGAAAGAATTATCTGACAGGATTTTTTTTTTTATCTGACAGGATTTTAAAGCAATTATAATAAAAATGCTCCAAGAAGCAATTATGAACACTCTTGAAACAAATGGAAAATGCAAAGTCACAGTAAAGAAAGACAGACTATAAAGATAAAACAAATGGAAACTTCAGAGTAATAAACATTTAATAAACAAGCAAATAAAATAACTAAAATAAAAGCCTCATTAATGGAGACGACAGAGGAAAGAATCACTGAACTTGATGACAGGCTAATAAATATTATCCAATCTGAACATCTGATAAAAAACATAGAAACAAAAAGAATACACAGAATCTCAGGGCTCTGTGGCACAGTAAGAAAATACATACCATTCATGTCATCAGGATTCCAGAAAGAGAAGAAAAAGAAAGAGAGGCTAAAGACGTATTTGAGTGAATAATGGCTAGAAATGGTGCAAATTTGGTGAAAGACACACACCTACAGATTTAAAAAGCTGAGCAAAACCCAAACAGAAGAAACCCCTATGTCAATCATAATCAAATTCCTGAAAACTAAGGAAGGAAAAAGTCATGACAGCAGCCAGAAAGAATCAACACATTATCTATGGGGGAAAAACAATTCAAATATCAGTGTATTTCTCATGAGAAACTATGGAGTTGAGAAGGCAATGGCAACATTTTTCAAGTGTGAGGGTGGGGATGAACTGTTAACCAAGAATTCTATATCCAGTGCTTGCCTAGGACTGGGAAGAAAGGGAGGTATTCAAGGGGTCATGCCTAAAGGGGATAGGGTCTCTTCTGGGGTTGGGTAATTGTTCTAAAATTAATTGTGGTGATGTTTCTACAACTCTGTGAATATATAAAACCCACTGAATTGTATTTTAAATTGGTGAATTGTGTGTATGGATGTATGATCAATCTCAGTAAAGCTGTTACAAATAGCCCCATTATGTGTAATTTGAAATGGAATATTAAAAACATTCAAGAAATTCAGAGGAAGACAGGAAAGAAAAAAAAAACAGGAATGAAAAACAGAGGGAACAGTAAATACTCAGTAAGCTGGAAATCTTAAATCTTAACATTAATAATTACATTAAAGGTAAATGACAAAAAACACACCAGTAAAAAAAGAGAGGTTAAAAGTAAAAGAATGAGCACAGATGAGCTATGTAAACATGAATTAAAAGAAAGCCGATTAACATCATATATTAATATCTTATAAAATAGACTTCAGAGCAAAGACAATTACCAGGGACAAACAGAAACATATAAATTGATAAAGGAATCAATTCACCAAGAATATTTAACAATCTAAATGTGTATGTACTAAATCAAAATACATGTAGCAAAAACTGATAGAACTGGATGAAACATTTGAAAAATTTACGATTATAATTGGTAACTTCAATACCCCTCTCAATAATTGCTTGAACTGCTAAAATGAAAAGCAGCAAGGATAGAAAAGAACAGAATGCCACTATAAAGCAGCAGGATATAACTGATATTTATTGATCATGTCACTCAACAACAGCCAGATATATAATCTTTTAAAACACTGATAGGACCATTCACCAAAATAGACCATATACTGGTCATAAAACAAAAAGATTTAAAGAAGTGAAGTTATACAAAATATATTCTCTGACAATAATGTAATTAAATTAGAAATCAGTTACATAAAGATAATGGGAAATCACTGAATATATAAGAATTAAACATCACATAGATAATCCATGAGTTACAGAGAAAATTTCAAGGGAAATTAAAAAATAAAATTAAATGAATGAAAATAATAGTAGTGTCATAAGGTTCCTACTCTACACATGAGGGGGCTTGGAAGGAAATACACAGCATTGAGTACTTATATTACATTAGAACAATAGTTCAAATCAATATTCTATACTTTTACTTTAGCACACTAAAAAAAAGAAGACCAAATTTAATCCAAAACAAGCAGAGAAAGTACATAATAAAGATAAGAGCAGAGATCAATGAAATTAAAATTAGAAAAACACTAGAGAAAAATCAATGAAGCTAAAAGTTGGTTCTTAGAAAAAATATCAATGAAATCGACAAATCTCTGATCAGAGTGATCATTAAAAACAGAGCAGACAGAAATTTCCAATATCAGAAATGAAAGCAGGGAAAACACTATAGAGCCTGAAGTTATTAAGTAGAAAATATGGGAATATTATAAATAATTTTATGCCCATAAATTCAAGTTTAAGTTAAATAGCCAAAAAAAAAAAAAAAAAGGAGAGAGAGTGAAAGATACACATAAACAGTACTGAGAGTACTGAAATAGACCTATAAAAGGATATGATCAATTGATTTTTGACAAAGGTGCAAAGGCAAACCAATGGATAGTCTTAAACAAATGGCACTGAAAAGGCTGGAATTCATATCCAAAAACAAAAAATGAACAAATTAGAAACTCTCAACCTATATTTTTCATTATATACAAAAATTATCTCAAAATCAATTATAATCTTAAATGTAACACCTCTATAACTTTATAAAACTTTTGGAAGCAAACCAAAGTGACAATCTCTGTGACCTTGGGTTAGAAAAATATTTCTTAGACATGATACCAAAGAACATTCCATTTAAAAAAATTGATAAATTGGATATCACCCACATTATAAATTCTGTTTGAAAGAACTGTTAAGAAAATTAAAAGACTGCCACAAATTGGGAGAAAATATTTACAAAACACACATCTGATAAGGTCTTTCACCTAGAATAAATCAACAAAACTAAAAGGCAACCCACGGAATGGGAGAAGATATTCGCAAATGACATATCTTATAAAGGGTTAGTATGCAAAATACATAAAGAACTTATGAAACTCAACACCACCAAAAAAGAATTCTTACAACTGAATAATAAAAAGACAGATAATGAAATTAAAAGATGGGTAAAAGGGTGCCTGGGTGGCTCAGTGGGTTAAAGCCTCTGTCTTCGGCTCAGGTCATTATCTCAGGGTCCTGGGTTCGAGGCCACATCGGGCTCTCTGCTCAGTGGGGAGCCTGCTTCCTCCTCTCTCTCTGCCTCCCTCTCTGCCTACTTGTGATCTCTCACGCTGTCAAATAAATAAATAAAATCTTTTTTTTTTAAAAGAGCATTCAAATCATAATATGATATCATTATATAATTCTGTTGAAGTAGCTAAAACAAAACCAAAACTGAAAACAAACCTGAGACTAGCAAATGCTGGTGAGGATACAGAACAACCAGAACTCTCAGATATCACTGGTAGTAATTCAAAATGGCACATCCAGTACAGAAAACTGTGTTTCTCATTAAGTTAAATATAAACATACTACATGGCCCAATAATCTCTTTCCTAGGTGTTTACTCAGAAGAAACAAAAGCATGAAAGCTCATATTCACATAAAAACTTGTATTTGGATGTTTACGGAAGCCTCATTCATAATTGCCAAAACCTGGAAATATCCCCATTGTCCTGGTGGAGAACAACAAAAGAACTGTAGCCATCCATACAGTAGAATACTGCTCAGTAATAAAAAGGAATGAACTGCCTACTTAACAAGGAAAAATCTCAAATGCATTTATGCTAAGTGAAAGAACTCTCTTTCAAAGGATACATATGGTATTCATTTACAGCACATTCTGGAAAAGGTAAAACTATGGTGGGAGAAAACAGACCAGTGATTACCAGTGACTGGGATGTGGGGAGGGACTGATGATAAAGGGACACAGGGACATTTTGGGGGTGTGGTGGAACCTGCTTATATCTTGATAGTGGAGATTACATGATTCCATGTTAGTTCAAGTTAAGTAACTGTATACTACCAAGTATAATTGGTATTATACTTCAATAAAGTTTACTTAAAAACAACAAAGATACCTCCTGGCTTGCACTTTCAGTGAAAAAATTTTGCTACCTTCATGACAGACAATGATCAGGTATTGTGTAAGTTGAGGGTAAGATAAAAGCTGAAAATGAGGAACGTCCATTACTTTTTTTTTTTTTTTTAAGATTTTTTTATTTATTTGACAGAGAGAAACACAGTTTCTCTAAGTTGCTTAACGAACTGAGCCACCCAGGTGCCCCGGAAAGTCCGTTACTTTTAAGGTGCTTTGGCATAAACTCTGCTTATGCAGGAGGAAAACTGATGAAATGAAATACTTTTTAAAAAAAGATTTTATTTATTTATTTGACAGAGAGAAACACAGCGAGAGTGAACACAAGCAGGGGGAGTGAGAGAGGGAGAAGCTGGCTTCCCACCGTGCAGGGAGCCGGATGTGGGACTTGATCCAGGGACTCTGGGATCATGACCTGAATCGAAGGCACATGCTTAATGACTGAGCAACCCAGACACCCCCAAATGAAATATTTTTAAAGGGAAATATAAATGCTGGGGGAAGAAAAAGGTGTTGCACTTCTGTCTGGGTTGTTGTGTGCCTGAAATTAAGCTACTCTTTTAGCTCTAAATATTTCAATATATATTTAAACCTTGGATGTAATAGGACCCAGAAGTACTTTATAGTTTCTTAGATAACTTGCTTTGCTGATCCATGTTCCCATGTATTCTGGTAACAAATCAAGAAAGGTCATTGCTTTTGAAATCTGAAAGAGCCTTATAATTTGTGTGTCCTATCAGGTTCTGAGCTTCTTGGCTAAAGGAGAGCAACTGAGCCCGTGTCTTTACCTACCTACCCTACCCCCTTCCTTAATTCCCTCAATTATAACATTTAGCCAGTGCTGTTCCAGTCTGAACGATAGCTGATTCTGACTTTCAAGTTGATTCTGACGCTTCCTGTTTGGAAGCCTTTGGAAACTGCAACACGTTGTACAAACGTAGGGCTTGGGATGTAAACCAATACTCATTGGATGGCAGTGCACTTGAATTTGAATTACTGTGAGAAGCAGCTAATATAGAAAGCAGCTGGCTAGTGTGTGTTGTTTTAATTATTCTGGCAACTGTGGAGACCGCCTCTAATCCAGGACCAATTGGTGCTTGCTTCACAGGGGCTGGCGTTCCATGTGCACTCAGCCTGAACACAGCTCTGGAAGCTGAGCTGGAGCCGTGATGGGAAAGCCACTGGCCCACTCCGGGCGGTTTTTTCAAGGCTGGCTGAAGCAGAAGGGTTGGTTTGGTTAATGGAATGCGGTGCGCAGAAACCAGAGCTCCAGCTGCGCAGTCAGAAGACACGACGGCTACTTCCGGTGATGGCCGCTCCAGTCCACACAAGGGCTGCTCAGTGTCACACTGTCCACCATGAACCAATCTAGCCTTCTTTACTAACCTCGTCTTTGCTGGTTCTCAGACCTGTGTGTGGCATCCGAGATGCATTTCACCTGCTTTCACCCATTTCTTACATCATACCTTTTGTACTGTCACAATCTTCAGAAGGCATTTGTGGTCATTGAAAAAGGAATTTCATATTAATGTGGGAACAATGGAAAGAGCAATAGGATTCAAGATCAAATAAGCTGGTTTGAATCTCAGCCATGTGGTTATTGCAACTGAATTTCTTAACTTCTGAGTCACAGTGTCCTGACATATAAAATGAGAATTATAATTATAATAAGGGCCATATTACATTTTGAGGTCACTTGAGATTTTACAAAGTATTTTTATATTTTATCTCACTTAGTTGTTTAGTTGTTGGCATCTTAAGATAGAATTTATACTCATTGCCCCACCTTTTTTTTTTTAAGATTTATTTATTTATTTTAGAGAAAGACAGGGCATGAGCAGGGAGAAGGACAGGGGAAGAGAGAGAGAATCCACAAGCAGACTCCCCAGTTGAGCATGGAGCCCAACTCGGGGCTTGATCTCAGGACCCTGAGATCATGACATGAGCTGAAATTAAGAGCTGGTGCTTAATGGACTGAGCCACCCAGGTGCCACTATAGTCATTGATATTTTGAAATTATCATAGCTATTAGATCTTCCATTAGACCTTGTTATTTAATTTGTTAATAAAATATGATTATAGGTATATTGTTAAATTATAATTTTAGAATAGTTTGACATGCGTATTTTCAATATAGCTGCTTTTCTTTGATTCTTATATATCATATTTAAGTTCTTAAAATATATTTGATAAGGGGGTCCATAAACTTAACAGATTACCAAAAAGACCTGTCACACAAAAAAATGGTTTAGAAAAATCCAGACTAGGCATGCCTGCGTGGCTCAGTCAGTTAAGCATCTGACTTCAGCTCAAGAAGTAAGGTCATGACCTAGGGTCCTGGGATCAAATTCCACATCCAGCTCCTTGATCAGTGGGGGGTCTGCCTCTCCTTCTCACTGTCGTTCCCCTTGATTATTGTCCTCTCCCTCTCTCCTATTCTCTCTGGCAAATAAATAAAATCCTAAAAAGAAAGAAAGAAAGAAAGAAAAGAAAAGAAAAGGAAAGAAAGAAAGAAAGAGAAAGAAAGATCCAGCCTAGATAACCATTAAGTTCATCAGTTAAGGTTTAGACCTAATCAATTCTTCTTCTCTTGTGTTTCTTATTCTCTCTGTGTTCATATATATGAATGTGCACATGCACAGAGAAATACCTCACTTATGTGGAGGATCCACAGTTCCATAGTTAAAAGCATGAGTTTAGAATCAGACTTCCAAGCTTCAATCTAGGCTCTGTTACTTATTAGACAAGTTACTTAATCTCTCTATACCTTAGTTTCCTCACCTATGAAATGAGAGTAACAAGAGCACCCAAAGACTCTGTTATATTTTGCTGTTTAATGAGTTAATGAGTTGCAAAGCACCTACACAGTGCCTGGCTCATATAACATAATTTTATGAAATGCTGGCTAATTTCATTACTTTTATTAGTTTGGCTGTATACACATGCAAGTCCATAAATACGTATGTATAGGTGTGCCTAGGTGGCTCAGTTGGTTAAGCATTCACCTCTTGATTTTAGCTCAGGTCATGATCTCAGGGTGCTGAGATTGAGCCCTGTGTTAGGCTCGATGCTCAGCACAGAATCTGCTTCTCCCTCTCCCTCCCCCTACCCCTGCCAGTGCATCTGCACGTGTGCATGCTCTCTCTGCTCTCTCTCTCTCTCTCTTTTTTTTTTTTTTTGAAAGATTTTATTTATTTATTTGACACAGAGAGAGGTCACTAGTAGGCAGAGAGGCAGGCAGAGAGAGCGGAGGAAACAGGCTCCCTGATGAGCAGAGAGCCGGACGTGGGCCTCGATCCCAGCACCCTGGGATCATGACCTGAGTCAAAGGCAGAGGCTTGAACCCACTGAGCCACCCAGGCGCCCCCTCTCTCTCTTTCAAATAAATAAGTAAATAAATAAAAATCTTTAAAAATAACTACATACGTATATAAGCATTGATAAAACATCAAGTGACCCTAACATTTAAGGTCATTGTTGAGGTAAAGGAAGACCTAACCTGGAATAATATCACTACTCTATCACTTATGAGACTCCTTGCCTGACCTAACTACTGTGTTGGGAGATGTCATAAACAAAGAGCGAAAACAACTTGGAGATTTATACTTGTTCAGGACATCGATAGGGCATCAAAAGTTATGGAAGAATCAGAATGGTGCCGCCTTGTCACTTTACCACTGCAAACAACCCAAACACTATTAGCAGTGATGACAGTACCAATCATTACACAACATGCACATCTACAAATTACTCTGTGTAGTCTTCACAAAGCTAACAGTATTATTTTTCATTTCATTTAATGATTTTCCATTTCGAGACATTTCTGAAACTATGTAAGTCTTCGATTATTTCACTGTAATAAGGTCCTATTTATATTGTCTGCTATGTGTCAGGTGTGATGCTAGATTTTTTTCAGATAGACTTGGCATATATCATTATATTAGTTGCAGGTGTACACATAACAATTTGATATTTATACATTGTGAAATGTTCACCACACTAGGTCTAGTTAACATCTGTCACCACGTAGTTACAATTCTTTTCTTGTGATAACTTTTAAGATCTACTCTCTTAGAAACTTCCAAATAAATGATACAATATTATTAACTATAGTCACCCTTAATGTTTTACAGTCATTGTCCTGTTGAACTCTCATACAAGCGAAGTATTATAGTTTTTAGATAAGGAACTGAGGCTCAGAAAGGTTAAGTGGCTTACCCGAGGTAATACTGCTCATAAGTGACGAAGCAAGAACTCAAAACTTGGGTTTATCTGACTCTAAAACCCACATTCTTTCTACAATACTACATTGTATGGTATTAAAATGAATCTATTAAATTCCATTATCAACTATATTGCTGGTATTCAACCAAATTATCTGAGTTAAGAGAAAAAGCTACATTTCTACAAATGATATATAGGGAATTTACTAGGTCTGTTTATGGTTTTACTGCCCAGGATTGATCGCTAAGTCATCTGAATCAAGGATGTAATATTATGTGAAAACATTAATCTGTTGTATTAGGTTAGACACTAAAAATTGCTACTAAAATGATGTCTCATTCAGGGACAGCCTCTTCAGTCCTCCTCCAGAACAATGGGCGGCATAGAAAGTGTTCGATTTAATTAGTTGTGTATGTAGAAAGAGATGCTCATCTGTTTCCATGGAGTTGAACACATCACTGACATACTTCTCCATGGAAACAGAGAAAGGAAAACAGAAAATGCGAAAGTGAATGAATTCAGTGAGCAGTTGGTGAGCAAAGATTCAAGAAAAAAAAGAATTCATCCTGTAGTACTATGTTACTACTTTAGGAAAGAGAAATAGCATATATTTAGAGATCATCAAAATGCACTACATAAAAGAAGATATAAGATACACTGAAATTTAAGATGGCACAGTTGTTATTTTGGTAGGGATACACAAATATTGGGAAATGCCAAGAGCACAGGTATGACTATCTGCACAGATGACATAACAGCAGAATTCTGAAAAGATGAGCCGTGTTACAGCTCAAAGTCGGCAAAGAGACAAGGTGATGGAACACAGAGGGAACACATTTACGAAGTACATTTATCGGTTCTTACTAGTTTCACATAATTCTGTTCTACTTTGTTTTTAAGGATTTTTTCTTTGGGGATTTAAATCATAGGACTATTTCAAGTTTTGTTATGTAATACACCAGTTAACTTGCATGACTGAGTCTGTACAACCACTTTTAATTTATAACATCCTGCATATTTTATTTCTTTTGAAGGTTATTTTTCATTAAAATCATAAAGAGTTAATTTTATACAATATTTTTCCTTGAGGTAGTCTGACTTGAAAAACAAATTTCCAATGGAATTTAGTGCGAACCTGCTTCTCAAGTCAATTTATTTTAATTTAATTCGATTCAACTCGATTCACAATTAATCCCGGCCCTCAAGATGATTATAGGCTTCTTGGGAGAAAAGGTACTTAAAAGAATGATTACAACATTTATTGATTCCTTCAGCAACTATATCTCACATTCCTACTATGTGCTGAGTACTCTACTGGATTTTGCAGATACAGTGATTAAACAGACCCCATCGATCCTCACAGAAGCTACTTTGCATATAGGACAGAGATGTTACAATAGTCATACATATAAATATACAAGTTCAATGAAACACTGCAGAGTTCCAAGAAAGAACACAAAGAACAGATTTCACTGAGCCTGGAAGGTGAGGACAGGCCTCTTTGAGGAAGTGACCTGGAGGCTGAGGTCTGAAGGATGAGAACAGTATTTCAGGCAAAGGCCCTGAGACAGAAAAGGGCATGGTGGGTTTGAGAAAATGAAAGAAAGGCAGTTTTTCTCAGAAGAGAGTGCGTAAAGGTGACGTTGGAGAGGGAAAGACGTACAGGTGCACTTTTAAATTTTATTCCAAGTATAATGGGAAGCAACTAAAGAAGTTTGAGCAGGGAAATGACAAAACTATATATGGAACTTTCAGTTCAAGTAAACATGGAACACAATAAAAAAAGTTCAAAAAGGCTGGGGCGCCTAGGTGGCTCAGTTGGTTAAGCGACTGCCTTCGGCTCAGGTCATGATCCCGGAGATCCGGGATCGAGCCCCACATCGGGCTCCCTGCTCGGCGGGAAACCTGCTTCTCCCTCTCTCACTCCCCCTGCTTGTGTTTCCTCTCTCGCTGTGTTTCTCTGTCAAATAAATAAATAAAATCTTAAAAAAAAAAAAAAGCTCAAAAAGGCAAAACTAGGCTACAGTATTTGAGCTCTATACCTACATGGTAAAACTACAATACAATTATTACTATAAAACTCAAGGCAGCAAATTACTCCAAGGGGGATGAAGAATGCATTAAGGGGATTCTGGGGGAACAATGTTCTGTCTCTTGACCTAGTGGTGGTTACACAGATGTTTGTTTTATATTTATGTGTTAAACTTATAGGTTGTATGTATTTGTCCATACATATACTTCAAAAATAAGTATTTTTTTTAAAGATTTATTTATTTATTTTAGAGGGGGGGGCACGTGCATGTGTGCATGCACAAACCAGGGGGGTAGGGTGGGGGACGGTCAGAGGGAGAGAGAATCTCAAGCAGACTCCCCTTTGAGCGTGGAATCTGTCATGGGGCTTGAACTCATGACCCTGAGATAGTGATTGGAGCCAAAATCAAGAGCTAGATGCTTAACCGACTGAGCCACCCAGGTGCCCCTCGTTTTTCTTTCTCTTAATAAAAGAGTGGATTGAGGTAAAGAAGCTTGGTTTTGTTGACAGAGTGATAATTGCCCCCCATATCCATTCTGATTTTTCTAAGAATTGAGCACCCTGAATTTTAGCTGGGCATGATGCCATCAAAGGAGAGACATATTAGCCTCCTCTGACCACAGTGTGGCTCTATGTCTAAGTCCTGTCCATCTCCTAAGTGACAAATGGCTTTACTCAACTCTCCCTGCTCCTGCCAGCTGGGCTATGGCTACAACCAAAGCATCTGCTTTTGCCCCACAGGTGGAAGCCACATGTTGACAATTTGTCATTTCCTAGCAGCATCCCTGGATGATTTTATGAAGTGGAGATTTCTATCCATCATATACTGCCCATTTATATTTGTACTATGATGGGAATAAAATATAATTCTACCTTTTTTTTATTTCTAAAAAATATTTTCTGTATTTGACAGAGAGAGAGCACAAGCAGGGGGAGTGGCAGGCAGATGGAGAGGGAGAAACAGGCTCCCCACTGAGCAGGACTCTGGGATTATGACCTGAGCTAAAGGCAGACGCCTAACCGACTGAGCCACACAGGTGCCCCTATACTTCTACCTTTCTTAAGTCACTGCCAGAGCAGTTCAGCCTGTGACTGATACAGATATGATGGAAAGTGGAGAGATATTACAATACCTAGAGGGGGTGAAGAATAGGGAAGGGATTTTTTTAAATAATAGAGATAGTAGAGCATGTTCAAATGTTGATGGGAATAATATGAAATAGAAAAAAAGGTTGAAGGAGTAATAATCAGAAGTCTTTTTAAAAAATGGTAGCAAGGTTCCTGAGAAGATAGGAAAAGATGGAATCCAGAACATGTGTGGAGTACCTTTGGCAGAAAGGGATATTTGCTCTGTTTTAGCATAAAGAGAGAAGACGGGTGCAGATGTAGGTTGATTTGTAGATTATCACACTGAAAGGTGAAGGAGTTCCTACTTAAAGTCTTCCTTTTCTGTGGGGAACATAAAACATTAGATGAGAATGAAGGAGGGAAGATTGGCAGTCAGAGGTTTCAGTAGAATGAGAAGGTATGAAATACTCTTTAGGGAGAAATGAGGTGTGATGAATGGGAGGTGTTGCGTGCCTACGTGAAGTAGGTAACTACATTATGGTACTACCAATCTTTGTAACCAGTTAAGTTGTTCAGGGGTTGATAGACGTTTATGGATTAGGTCCATCCACAGTTGGGACTGCAACAGCCAGGTGCAACACAAGGTGAGGAGAAAAGATGATTTTCTAAGGTAAGAATTTTAACAGTAGACTATGGGATCAGGGATGAATGGCAGGGAAGGTGAAGACAGAAGGAGATGGATAGTTGAAACTACAGAAGATAAGGGATTGTGAGTCTCAGTGACTTGAAAAAAATTTTTTTAAAAGATTTTATTTATTTGAGAGAGACGGAAACAGAGACAGAGATAGCAAAAGAGCACAAGCGGGGAGGAGAAGAAGCAGGCTCCTCGCTGAGCAGGGAGCCTGATGTGGGGCTCCATCCAAGGACTCCGAGCATTATCCACTATCTCATTCCAGATCTCTGTTACTATAAAGATGAATTAGTTCTCTTAGCACCTTAGAGTACACAGCCAGATTCAGTGTCAAGCACACAGATATTTCTCAAGTATGTTTCACCTAATCCTAATCTATAGTCTTTTTTTTTTTTAAAGATTTTTTTATTTATTTGACAGAGAGAAACACAGCCAGAGAGGGGGGAACACAAGCAGGGGGAGTGAGAGAGGGAGAAGCAGGCTTCCCGCCAAGCAGGGAGCCCGATGTGGGACTCGATCCCAGGTCTCCGGGATCATGACCTGAGCCGAAGGCAGTTGCTCAACCAACTGAGCCACCCAGGCGCCCCCCCCCCCAACCTATATTCTTAAGTTTCAGGACTTAATTATTTTCTTGTTCAAATTCTGGAATGAAATATAAATAATGATACATTGCCATTAAAATGTGTGAGTACATTGCAATTAAAACTAAGATTAACATACTCCTTTCAGACAGAGTTATTTCTAACGTTTCTGTATTCATGGGGACCACTCACCTATGATGAGCCTGTGAAGAGCACCCTTATCTCCATTAATAGCAGCAGCATGAACTTGGGATGCTAATGAGGAGCCAGGAAATAACAAGTTCTCTGACCTGTTCATAGTCTTCTCAACAACTGGAGTTCCCTGAAACAATGATTTAAACCATGAGTATAAGCAGAAAACATTTCTGAAAGCTGTCTCATCAGTCCCAAGTGGGTATATTATAAATATGGCTGAATAGAAGTATTTGATGAGGGGGCACCTGGGTGGCTGTCGGTTAAGTGGCTGCCTTCAGCTCAGGTCATGATCCCAGGGTCCTGGGATGGAGCCCCTCATTGGGGTCCCTGCTCCCTCTGATGCGGCCCCCTGCTCTGTTCTCACTCTCTCAAATAAATAAATAAAATCTTTAAAAAATAAAAGAAATATTTGGTAGGATTCAAAAAGTCTGCAGTCCTGGTCCTATCTAGAATTGCCATAATGTGGCAAATTAGATGACCCTTTGTACAAGTTGCTCATCTGTAAAGTGAGATGGTTGGATGCTCCTAAGACTATCATCAGGGGGGTTATTATTATTTTTTTTAAAGGATTTTATTTATTTGACAGAGAGTGACAGCTTGCTTGTGTTTCCTCTCTCAAGCATGGGGAGTGGGAGAGGGAAAAGCAGGTTTCCTGTTGAGCAGAGAGCCTGGTATGGGGCTCGATCCCAGGATGCTGGGATCATGACCCGAGCTGAAGGCAGACGCCCAATGACTGAGCCACCCAGGTGCCCCTAAATCAGGTGTTAATTGAGGAAAAAAAAGAGAGGCTCACTATTTAACTTAGGTACAGGGCTCAAAAGCCACAGTAACTTTAAAAAAAAAATATATATATATATATATATGTATACATTTATTTATTTATTAGAGGGTGAGAGCAAAAGAGATCACAGAGGGAGAGGGAGAAGCAGACTTCCTGCTGAGCGGGGGTGGTGGTGGTGGGGGTGGTGGTGGTGTTCCATCCCAGAACCCTGGGATCATGACCTGAGATGAAGGCAGATGTTTAACCAACTGAACCACTCAGGCGCCCCAAGCCACAATGACTTCTGACTTGATTCCACATAATACTAAACATCAGAACTGATGTTGGGAATAAAGAAGATGAACAAGCCACAAAATGGGTATGATGTGAACTTAATTGTCAGGTCAAAATCGACTAGATTTAAGTATTAAATTAAAAGGTACCTAGTTCTAAAAATAAATAAATAAATAGTACTTCATTCTTTTTGTCATGCAGACAAAAGGAAGAATTTTTATTTGTTTTCACCTCATGTTCCTTCTCTCATGCTGACGAAAGGAAGAATTTTTATTTGTCTCTCCTTATGTCTCTTGACCTTAGGATTTCACTTGGAAAACTGCATCATTAGGATCAACCATATTTCATTGGGAAAATTTTGTTCTGACTGGTAGGTCTGATATGGTTTGCTAGAACCTTCTAGAAATGCATTAGCTTCATAGAAACAGTGAGTTCTTCAGCAGAAAGCTGCTGTAGCAGAGGCTGGATTATATCAGAAACGCAGCACCGAAGAATTCAAGTACCCAATGGGAAGGAAAAAGAGAGAGTTGCATCAATGATCCTGAACTTCCTTCTAAAGGTAAGACACTTTATCAAAGTTGAGTGCCTGCAAGGACCAGGAAGGTAAAAAGGTAAGAAACAAAGGGAGTCATGGGGAGCGTGACCAACTGGAGCATACTGCTAATCAGCTAGTTAATAGCTGCCAAAAGGGTAGACACGCCCTCTTCTGATTTCACCAAAAAGTGTCACTCCAATCTCTGACTCCAGAGGATCTGGGAGCTTTGTAGGAGAAATTTATCACTACTGATGAGCTAGTACTTGTGTTGTCATTGACAAGGATTATTGGTTCAAATTCTGCCTTAAAGTGAAAATGTTTTCTTAATTTTGGTAAAGGTCAGCTCTTCATGTTTTTATTTTGCTGACAATTTGAGTTAACATGCTGGCAGAAAATATGGTCTTTGCAAGACACTTCTGTCATGTCAGAGAAACCACTGTCACAGGCAGGATTATGTGACTTCAAAGAAGCTATAAAACGGGTGGAGGTAGAAACACAGGAAAGGAGGAATGGGAAAAAAAGGCTCTAGGCCTGATTCTGTTAATAATAAGTGGCATGCCCTTAGGTGACCTCAGCTCTCTAATTTTCTGTAAAACATGAACAATGAAAAAGATAGACTATGTTGATTCATTCAATAAGTTAAGTGCTATGTGCTAGGCGCTGTTCTGAACTCTAATACATGTCATTTCAGATTCTAAATGATCAGAGTTTTAGGCATATCACAATCACACACCTTTGAAAAATATACTAAAGTTTGATCTCAGTTATATATGTTTCACCTCCTAATTGTTAGCACTTAGCACAGTAACAGATACATAGCTGGTATCAGTAAATATTTGTCCAGTGAAAAGTTACAGGCTGAGTGCTAAGTCCAGAGGGCAAGCAGGATCAAAGTTTAATTTCTTGGACTAAAAAGGTCATACTCACAACCATCTGTTCTTTTTAAATTCCCCATTTCTACCTCTTCTGTCAGAGAGGTAGTGAGTGGTCTAGAGATAAGAACACAAGACTAGAAGAGAGAGACCTAACTAATAGAAGTCTTGGCTCTACCACTATCTAATTTTGTCACTCAGGGAAAGTTCTCTAGGGTCCTTTACCAGCTCAACACACACACACACACACACACACACACACACACACACACACACGGTGCTGCTTTTCTGTAAATAATTTTATAGATCAACAGTAAAACCACTTCGTCAATTATAAAGTGCTATAAAATGTACAGATAGAATTAGTTTATAAAACCAGCCAGTGTAATAAATGCTTTAATAATTATAACTGTGCAAAACTAGTGGTGCAGCAGTCACAAGCAAAGGAAGAGTCATTCTGATCAGGACTAAAGGGTTGGTTTTTTGGGAAGTTCTCAGAGACGGTGACACTTGAGATGGCATCCCAGATAGAGAAAGGACTAAGGCCATTCCATGGCAGCAGGTAAGAGTACAGGCAAGGTGTAGGGAGAACCACAAAAAAAGCAGAATGCCTCCCAGGTACTTAGTACTGATTGTGTGGCTAATATCTGGGACACGTGGACCTGGCTCGGTGTTTGCAGATGAGGCTGGGGAGCTAACTAGGGCCAGATTAAGATCCTCAATTGCTTCGCTAATGAATTTCGTAAATTATCCTGTAGGAGTGATCCATGCATTAGCAGCAATCACAGTCGCACTGTGCTTTTCCGTTTACAACGCGCTTTCCCATTTTACCCCACATCTACTCCCTATACAAGCTCACAGAAGCAATTAGGGATAAGTCATCGACTCATTCAACTGAGACCCTGAGAGGTGGCGCCGACTTTATAATGCAGTAATTAGTGCAGAAAGAAGAGGCAGCAGGCGAGGAGGCTAGTGATGAAGGATCAGGCCACAGGCAAGGTGGGCCTAGAGTCTGAGGCAGGGGCCAAGGCAATGATGCAGATCGCTCAGGAGTTTCCCCAGCCAGGCCCTTTCCTACTCACCCACGCCTCCTCCAGGACTCACGTCCCGGGGGCGGCTCCAGGAGGCACGACCCCCAGTGGGGCACCCCTCCCGCCAGGACAGTACACTACATCCGGCTGGGAGAGACCCCAGCGCGCTGAAACTAGAAGAACCCCTCCGAAGGCCGCCGGAGGCGCTCGACCGCACTTCCCTCTGGGAATTGTAGTTCCCATCCTCTAAAAACAGAGCTTCATCGTCCTCCGCCCTTTCTATCCCACAGGACCCCGCGCGCGGAGGGCTCGGTGGACCTGGGCCGAGAGCCTGATGGGAAAGAAGTTCTGGATGCTCGATGACGTACTCAGCGAGAGAGGTGCAGGACTACATTTCCCAATATGCTCGGAGGTGGGCAGGACCCGGAAGTGAGGGTGTGCGAGGCCTCTCTGGAAGTTGTCCCGGGTGTTCGCCGCTGGAGCTCCGGGTCCAGAGGACGAGGTGCCGCTGCCGGGAGGATCGACCGCTGCTGCCGGCTCCCGGAGCCCACCCCTTTCCTAACCCAGCCCAGCCCAACCCTGCCCAGTCCCAACCGCGAACCCCGGCGTTACCATGAATCCTGCCGTCTTCCTATCCTTATCCGACCTCAGATGCTCCCTGCTGCTCCTGGTGAGTGAGTGAAGGAATGACAGAGCCTTCGACAGACTCTCGGACGGCCTCACGCCCGCGCTAAGGGGGAACACAGCTGCCCCCACCCCTGCCTTCCTCTCTTTTCCTCCGGTAGCGAGGAGTGCACTCTCCCCCGCTGCCTTCACTCTCCGCATCCGTCTGTAAGCTTCCCAGGCCTGCGGTACCCGAGGCCTGAGAAACCACGGTCGGAGGTTGGGACCTGTAAACTGGAGAATTAGCCTTGGGGGGAGGATACGTAGGAGAGTCACGGGCGAAAAGCTCTCCCCTCCCCCAGACTGACGGAGGTTGTTTTAGGCCCTAGGGCTCTTGGACCAGGTGGTAGTTTGAATTGAAAAGGACGGGAGACGGACCTACTGTTCCTCCCACCCCCTCCTTTTGGGAAGGCCGACAGGTGCTGGGGTCCTGTGAATCTCACGCTAGAGCTCTGAAACGGTGCCCGGGTTGGCAGAGCCCTCTGTTGTGGCTTGATGCGATTGGTTGGGAACCCGGAACTGGAGTCAGATTTGGAGTCTACCCGGGGAATAAAGGTTTGAAGGGTGGAGACAGAGATTATCTGAAAACCTCAGCTCAGGACCTCTCTCAGATTTTGTCACACATCCCCCTCCCCGAAATTCAAGCAGAATTTTCAGTGCTCCTGATTTAAGAATGACCAGGCCTTCTGCATGTATTTGCACTCATTCCTAAACTCCCTTACCTGCTTGGCTCCATCCCATCGTATAAGGGAATCTTTCCCCAGTTCCTCTTCCTCCAAAGTACATCTCGAATGTGCAGCCTGATTCAGGCTGCAGGTCACATTGAGACAAAAGTGAAGGACGGACTCCATATGACGTACCTTTAATCGAGCCATTATTATCATACAATAGTTGAAAATAATTGTAGTAGGTTTTGAAAAACCGAATTTAAGATTAACATTAGGTCAAATTTCCCCGCCCCACCTTTTTAAAACAATTTAAAAAGCATAATTAAGTGACACAGAAAGTTGTATTGCTAGCTGGTTAGGGGCAGAACTGGGACTTGAAGCCGGTCTCTTCACTTGCAGTGCTTATTCCACCATTGCATGTTACATTTTTAGTATTTGTATTTGAAATTCTTTTTTTAAAAGATTATTTTATTTATTTATTTGACAGAGAGAGTTCAGAAGTAGGCAGAGAGGCAGGCTGAGAGAGAGGAGGAAGCAGGCTCCTGTTGAGCAGAGAGCTTGATGCAGGCCTGATCCCAGGACCCTGAGATCATGACCTGAGCTGAAGGCAGAGGCTTTAACCCACTGAGCCACCCAGGTGCCCTGTATTTGAAATTCTTAATTTCTGTCTCCTCTTCCTCCCCCGCCCCCCGCCACATTTTTTTCCTTCTCTTCGTTTTTTTCTTTCTGATTTGCAAGTCCTGTTAAAAAGCCATATGCAGTATTTGGACCTTTTCAGAGAAAGAGCCCTCTGAAAAACTAAAGGGGATGTCAAAGTACTTTTGAGAACTAAGAGTTGAATATAAACATGTAATATTAAATGATGAGGTGTCTTATTGCCATTTCTTATGCAGCAGTGACTTCTGTATAGAGTAAAATACTCTGAAGAGAGCTCTTTTTGGTCATTTCATTAGTACAATATGCTTCTCATCCTTCTAGAAGTACTGGTATAAAAGACATTATTAAAGACTACTCTTACTTTAAAAGTACTAAATAGTAATCTTTTCCATAGCCATAAAATGATAAAATCTCAATTGTGAGTTGTCTGCTAGAAATTACTTTTAGGTTACAAAAAAACAAAAACAAAATCAACCAAAAAAACAGGACAAAAATATTAAGACATTAATATTTATTTTGAAATAACATACTTTCTTTTTTAAGATTTTATTTATTTGACAGAGAGAAACACAGCGAGAGAGGGAACACAAGCAAGGGGAGTGAGAGAGGGAGAAGCAGGCTTCCCGTCGGGCAGGGAGCCCGATGTGAGGCCCGATCCCGGGTCTCCGGGATCATGACCTGAGCCGAAAGCAGTCGCCCAACCAACTGAGCCACCCAGGCGCCCCTGAAATAACATCCTTTTTATAGAAAACCTACAAATCCATTGGTATAAAAAGGTTTTTTTCCCTAATAATTGTAAAGTTTAGTAACAATTTGTAAATTTGTAAACAATTTAAGTAAACATAGAGGAATAGAAACTAAGAAGACATTTTAGAGAATACTTATAAAGTTAATGGGCTGGAAAATAAAGCCCAAGAAAAGGTTAAATAAACCAGAATTACAAGTCAAGCTAGATTCAGTTTGAACACGGTGTTTACCAAAGCACTTTTAATTATCATAGACTAGTTAGCAAATATTTATAAAACATCTGTTTAATCACTATTTGAGTTATCTAACTGGTAATTCTCTCCTAGTGATGGAACCTGCTTCATCAACATCCCACCTGCCTAAAAATATATCCTTTATCATCCCCAGTGTACTTTTTTCCTCCTCTCTCCAGCTTCCCCTCTCAGACTTCAGGTTACTCCCTCCCACATACAGTCATTGAGTTATCCAAGTTCCCACCTAGCTGAGGTCATCATTTTTCCCTCAAATGGCCTGCCCTAAAAAGCCGTATGTTCTCTTACTACAGTATTTTTTTTTTTTTTAGACAAACTGTACCTCTGCCCTAAGGAACTAAATCTGTTGAGAGTTAGTGGTGTTCATGAGATAATAGCTGAAGCATATAATCCTTAGACTTACTAGTAAAATATTTTCCTTTTTCTTTTCAAAAACATTTTGGAACATAGCACTGTATGCCTAAAAAGCCTTTCTGGGATAGGTAACTGAACACACAAGCTCAATGTGATAACTTTTTTCTGGGCTTTCATATATATTTCATATTTATATTTATGTATTATATATATATTGAAATGTGTATGTCTGTATTTAAAATCAGGGTCTTAGAGAGTGAGTTCTTTCATTTCAGGGTTTTAGGAGATATCCCCATTGCCTTTAAATTATTTTTAAGCCATTGAACTTGCAGTATGCCTTAGACAAAGTGAAGTGATCTTGATGAAGTGATTTTGGATAAATCAGAAGAGAAATTTCAGTCACCTAGCAAATGCAATGAGGCTTTAATGCTCCACATCATACCTTTTCTGTACTTCAGTATGTATTTTGTTTCTGTTATGGTTTGGGTTGATTCATTGGTTGTTTTCAACCTTAGTTCTGAGCTTTATATAATCAGTGCCCCTCCATCTGTTCTTCATATTTTGTGGATGATTTGAATGCTGGAGACAGCAATGATGTCTGTTACAGCACCGTGTATGTAATACCTGGATTGGGAAATTGCTTACAGTTGTGCGTGGGTTTGTTTTTTTTTTTTTTTTTTTTTGATAAGGTGGTGGGGGTGGTTGGAACGGGACAGAGGGGAAAGAGCTGGAGAGAGAGAAAGAGAGAGAATGAATGAATTAATCTTAAGCAGCCTCCACACCCAGCATGGAGCCAGATGACCCTGAGATCATGACCTGAGCTGAAATCAAGAGTGGGATGCTTAACCAACTAAGCAACCCAGGCGCCCTCACTTTCTTTTCTTGTAATTTATTGTTGAGGAGCTGGATCCTCTGTCATTCGAATTTCCCATATTTGGATATTGCTAATGGTATCCTTGTGTGTGGCTTTATGTTTCTTCCTTGTGTTTCCTATAAATTTGTAATTAAATTTAAGTGGTCTCAACCACCAACTCAGTGTATAGTTTGTTTCATTTAGCTTTCATTTTTTAGTTTTCAAAAACTTATCTTCTAGTGTATAATTACATAAAATTTACTGCTTCTAAAACCAAATCTATAAAGCAAACTATTTGGATGCATCTAGCTTCTGTTCCTGTCTGTATGTTTTTATCCCTCCTAATATAAGAAACTTAAAAAAAAACTTTCTTCTTTAAGATTTTTATTTATTTATTTGACAGAGAGAAAGAACTAGAGAGGGAACCCAAGCAGGGGGAGGAACAGGGAGAAGCAAGCTTTCCGTTGAGCAGGGAGCCCTCTATGGGGCTTGATCCTGGGACTCCGGGATCATGACCTGAGCTGAAGGCAGACACTTAACGACTGAGTCACTCAGGCGCCCCTAAATTTTCTTTTTAAAAAGAGTAGTGGTCTGTTTGTATGTATGTGTATATTTTTCCCTCCCCTTTGATAAACCGTAGCTTATTATACTTTACTTTTTTTTCTTTTTCAACCTAAAAGTGTATGTAAGTGTTAAATCACTACGTTGTACACCTGAAACTAATATTACACTGTATGTTAACTAACTGGAATTTAAATAAAAACTTAAAAATAAATGTGTATCCTAGAGATCAGAATAGAAATACTCCTTATTTCTTCTTAAACTGCTTATTGCTTGACTTGGTAGATGTACTAAAGCCACTGTAGTTTCCATTCTTCTGCTGTAACAAATAGTTCTGCAAAGATTACCTGGTGCATACATGTTTTTGCTAGTGTATCTTTGAGATAGACTCCCATACTTGAGGTTGCTAAGGCAAAGGGTAAATGTATAGGTAACTTTGTGGCTGTTGCTAGATTCTGCAAAATTCCTCTCCATAGGAGTTTTGCCCGTTTGTGATTTTACCAACAGTATAATAGGATTTCCATATATCCTTGTTAACAAGGTGTGTTAACAATATGGATAGGGTATTTGTCAATCTGATTGGTGAGAAATGGTATCTCAGCGCATTTTGATTTGATTGTTTTTTTAATAGGAGTGTGATAGAGCTTTTTTACGGGTAAAGGCCATTTGCATTTGAGTTCTTAAGTCATTGTTTCTTTAGTTGAGTCTATGATACAGCTAGATTAAAAGGCATGAGGGTATACTACCTTCTCAGAATTCAGTAATATTTCTGGTGGGTTAAAATTTGTAAAAACCTTGGAGAGGATGTCTGATTGCTACAGTTACTGAAAACTATTTTCTAGGAGCACCTGAGTGGCTCAGTGGGTTAAGCAGCTAACTCTTGATATTGGCTCAGGTTGTGATGTCAGGGTAATGGGATTGATTACTGCTCCCCCCGCCCACTGCAGCCCCCCTCCCCCCGTCTGATTTCACTCTCAGTGGGGAATCTGTTGGAGATTCTTTCTCTCTTTCCCCCTCCCACCCTGCTCCCTTGTGCACATTCTGTCTTGAAAATAAATCTTTAAAAAAACCTTTTCTATACTGACCGTAATTTTAATAGCTTTATAACTCAGCCTTTATTTATTTTTAAAGAGTTTATCTATTTATTTGACTGTGAGAAACACAGCTAGAGAGGAACACAAGCAGGGGGAGTGAGAGGGAGAAACAGGCTTCCCGCCAAGGAGGAAGCCTGATGCGGGCTCAATCCCAGGACTCAGGGATCATGACCTGAGCCAAAGGCTGAGCCACCCATGTGCCCTGATTGTCAGCCTTTAGATGCACTTTAATTTACTTCATCTTTTGTTAAGACATTTAGATTATTGGTTATTTCCAGTTTTTCATAGGAAAAATGTACGAAAGATACATGTATGATGTTTCCTGCAAATCTCCAAATACATCTTCAGGATACTTTTCTAGAATTATATTTTTTGGTTCATATGGTTTGTCTATATTTTTGTATTTCCGATACATTGTACCAAATTGCCCTGCTGAGAAGTTGTACCAATGTGTATACCTACCCACAATGTATGAGTATGCCAGAGTCCTCACATTCTAATCAACAGTGACTGTTTTTGTAATCTATGCCAATTTAGTATACCAAAATTGGCATCTGATTTATATTTGCATTTCTTTAATTACAACCAAAGCTGAATATGTTTTTATATTTATTGACCATTTATTCTCTCTTCATGTGTATGTGTTCATGTTATTTGTCCCATTTTCAGGAAGTTGTTTACTCTTATTTCCTCTAATAATTCAGAATAGATATACTCACCAGATACAGTTTAGGAGCAGTGAAGAGTGTTATTCCTTTGTTGATTGGTTTTATGTCTGTTCAAGAGGTAGCAGAGTGAAAAGAATTCTGGATTTAATGACCAGCATCTCTGTAGAAGTTCTGTCTCTTCCATGTACTTAACATCGTAACCGCGGATAAATCACCCAACTAAATTTTTTGGTGTATAAGGTAAGCACATTGGATTCAATGATTCAGGGATTCTTTGTAGAGTATATTTTGTTTTCCAGAAAGGATATTCCTGTATCTCCCCTAATTAATATATTTATTGTGTAATTGGGTATCTTCTTAAAAAAAAAATCTGACTTTTTAACATATTGTACGTAGGTCTGTGTCTCCTCACTCTGATTCAGTGCAGGTAATAGTATGCTTTGGTCACAGCTTTTCTGATACCATTACTGTAATCCATTTCCTCCAACCAAGGAAGTGACTAAAAAGTTTGGCTTTTCGTAGCATTTACCGATCTTTAGCCTATCCTTGATTCCATATAGAGGAACTATATATCTGTGGCCCAGGCTGCAATAACTTTATATCATTGGTATTATTCTTTCTTCCTGTCATTTGAATGCCTGTTTGCTATCTGCTGTGGAAGAGAAAAATATAATTGAGATGCATATCATACTTTGCAGAAATTTATAATTCATTTGGGGAGCGAAGATGTGTATGTAAGTAACTAGAACTCCCAAAGAAAAGTGACAGGTCCCATTAAGTTATTGTAGAAGTGGTTTATAGATCTTTCTACCCAAAATGTGGTTGTAAAGCCTAGTTATCTGCATCAGCTGTGAGTTTCTTCCAATGTCCTCACCCCGGCTCGATCAGTCTGCACTTTAGCAGTGTAGCCAGCTGCTTCATGTATGACCATTAAAGTAGGAGAAGTGCAGCTGTAGGTGTTTGAAAAAGATTACTTCTCAGTGGGAGACTCAGAGAAGTCTTGGGAAAAGCTGAGTAGGGCCTGGAAGGGTTAAATTGATGGGTTGATTTTCAGCCCTGAATGGAATGAATAAAAAGAGTTGTGCCTTTTAATAACTTAATAGATCTCTTACTTGAATTGAATACCTGTGGTGGTTGTGTGTGTGTGTGCGTGTGCATGTGTTTTAAGAAGTCTTGCTCTCTGAGTTGCTGGCATGGCCATATGTCAGACTGGGCCCTAAAGAAGTTGGCTAAACTGTTCGGCAGTTTCCTTTAAAACAGCTCATTACTACCTCAGCTGAAATAAAAATCATGGTCAATAGTGGATTCTAACCCGTGTTCCAACTACTCCATTCAAGAGGGAGGGAAAATGCCACTTTTCCAAAAGTCTCTTCTGTCATGTGGATCTCAGGTCTTGGTTATGTTATTGTAAAGGTTGAAATCAAATCCTGTTTTGATTCCGTTGAATCGAATACTGTGGTCAAGATCTCTATGATTCCTCCAGATCTGTGATTTTTCTCATTATGTAGAACCTTGAGTGTTACATTTAACTCTGTTTAAGTCATCTGAGTTTATAGATATGAACATTACTAATAGAGAAAAGCAGTGAAAGAAGGAGGAAACCATCTCAAACATTCTACTAGTATTTGTTAAAAAAAACAACAACAATTGTTGAGTGAATAGTGGAGTGTCAACACCTTTTTCATTTCTTCCTTAAGATTATCAGTCTAGGGCACCTTGGGCCCAGGTCACGATTCCGGAGTCTCGGGATGGAGCCCCACATCAGGCTCCCTGCTCAGGGGGAAGCATGCTTTTTCTTCTCTCACTCCACCTGCTTGTGTTCCCTCTCTAGCTGTGTTTCTCTCTGTCAAAGAAATAAATAAAATCTTAAAAAAAAAAAAAAGATTATTAGTCTAGAGGGAATTTAGTAAATGGATTTAAGAGATTTTAGAAAAAGTTCTTTTTTTAGGAATTATAAGAGTTTTTGACCCTGGAAGAAACAAATTGGAGTTTTCTATTTCTGTGGTACTCAACCATTAGTGCCTTGCTTGATTTTCAGATGGGAAAGGTTATAAGAACCATGAGTGGATCACATGCAGTAATAATGTCTGAAGGAATAGTTGTCTAGAGTTGTGCTGTAAATTCAAATTCAGGTTCAAATTAAAGGGGCACCTGGTGGCTCATTCAGTTAATCATCTGCCTTTGGCTCAGGTCATGGTCTTAAGGGTCCTGAGATCAGCATCTCCTAGCTCCCGGCTCAGTGGGGAGCCTATTTCTCCTCTCCCTTTGGCCCCACCGCCCCCACTGGTGCTCTCTCTTCTCTCAAAGAAATAAACTCTTTTAAAATATTCATTAAAAATAAATAAAAAATATAAATTTCACTCTACGGCCACAGTAGTCATATTTGAAATGCTCAAATAGTCACAGGTGCCTAATGGCTACTATATTAAACAATGCAAATTATGGAATATTTCCATTATTGCAGTTAGTGCCGTTGGATAGTGCTGGTCAGATTGGCTCTTGCAGTCCCTCTCAGAAACCAAGACAAACTGAAATAAAGAGTGAGGAAAATGCCTCAACTAGTGCTTCAAGGCATTTGAGGGACAGATGTCTTTTCCTCTCCAAGGAACAATAACCTGGGAAATGTCAGTAATCTTATCAGTGAGCACAGATTTGGCTCTTGGTTGCTTGTTAGCAGATTTAAGGAGGCACCAGAGAATACTAGCTAAAACTAGAAAGTAAGAGTTTATGTGTTAGTATTGATTCTTTCACTAGTTCACAAGGTCACTTAGGGCAAGTTACTTTTTTTTTTTTTTTTTACGATTTTATTTATCTGTTTGACAGAGAGAAACACAGCTAGAAAGGGAACATAAGCAGGGGGAGTGAGAGAAAGAGAAGCAGGCTTCCCCTCAAGCAGGGAGCCTGATAGGGGGCTCCATCCAGGGACTCCAGTATCATGACCTGAGCAGAGGCCTAATGACTGAGTCCAGGTGCCCCAGGGCAAGTCACTTTCTTTATTGAGGCCTTAGTTTTTCAATTGAAAATTGAGTAAGATTGAATAGACTGTTTTGGGAATCTAATGAACATTCTGATTGGATGTGACCCTGAGCATGCAATAAAGGTCTGCTGTTTGTCTCTGTGGTAAAAATCCCTTTCGAGGCCTACATCTGTAGAAATGATACTTTGGGCATTTTATTGAGTAATACATTTTAATAAAATTACCTGTAAAAAGATGACCTGTTGATATCTGTTGTTTGTTTCAGGTATCTGAAGGAGCTTCATGAAGCAGCTTAATTGTCTAATTTGATACATCCACAAATTAATGTGACTCCCTTGCCTGCTTCAGAATGGCCAGAAATTATATGAACTCATGAAGACAGACTAATATCTAGTACTTAACATTAAATAGTCCTTTGGACAAGATACTCTCTTATTTACATGCCTGCCATTTAGCTGTTTTGTTGTGTTTGAGATTTTGGAAAATGTAGAGGGAAAAAGCCCACACCACACTGAAGTCTTTCTCTTTGCTTAAAGAACAGTATCAAGGGTCAGATAACTGTTGTGATTTGGACTTCTGAGAAAAGAAATTTGGATGTTTTCAGTTCCTTTTGACTTCTGTTACTGTGGTTCTGGCCCAAGATCAGTAGAATCTCAGTTGGCTGATGACAAGGACACACTCTGTAATAACTACACATTCTGAAAACTCTAAGAATAAAGAGGAGCTACTCTTTTTTTGTAGTAAAAATAATTTTTTAGAAAATTGGCTCACTCCTCAAGCTTTCTAGATAGCACCAGTTTTTACTACAAGAATGGATACAGATTCTCATAAGAAGTCTTATGATCTGCCCACAATGAAGAGAAGTACTGCAGTGTCACACAATACTTGGTTCTTTGTTGGTTTAACCTTTGAACAGTTTTAGAGACCCTAATTTTGTTTTAGAATTATAAAAAACTATGTTACATTTTAAAAGCATGTTTTACTTATTTGTTTCAGAAGTCATTATTTATTATTTAATTGTGCCTCTGCTCTAGTCTTAGGATATCTTCCAGAAGATTTGAATAACTTTTCCCCTAAGGGTAACTTGAAAGTATATTTGCCAAAGAGAAAGCTTTTTAGAAAGAGTGTTCAGTTTAGGAGAGACTGGGGCTCAAGTCTTGGTTCTGCTACTTTCTCTTATTAACTTCTGAGGAATAAGACAGGTATTATGTCCAACTCTTAGGAGGTGTTGTTATTTGCAAACTTCCATGATTTTTTATGACAAATAGTATCACATTTTCTTATCCTTAGATCTTAGTTTCTAGTACAATACCTTATACAGGTTAAGTGCTTACTAATTTGTTAAGTGTATGGAAAAAAGAAAAAAGAGCTAGAGGAAGGGCATCAGGAATGCTTAAGGGGAGTTGAAGTTGGTAAACCTCACAAAGATGAGCCTTAGAGTAAGTGCGGAAGTCAGTCATTTGGATTTCTTGAGGAAGAAGGCTTCCAGGCAGGGGCCAAGTCCCAAATGTGGGAGTGTCCCAAGCATATTCAAGGACCAGCCAGGAGGACAGCATGGTTGTCATACTGTGAATAAGGTGCAGTGTGTTAGAAGATTAAGTCATGTAGCTGAAACACAACTTTGCAAAGTTGTGCTTATTGTGTATGCTCTTTGATGATCTTCCCCTCCCTCCCTCCCTCTTTTCTTTTCTCCCTTCCCTTCTTTTCCCTTCTTCCCTCTCCTCCCTCCCTCTCTATTTTATTTTTATTTATTTATTTAAAAGATTTTATTTATTTGAGAGAGAGAGAGCATGAGAGGGGAGAAGGTCAGAGGGAGAAGCAGACTTGCCGTGGAGCTGGGATCCTGATGCGGGACTCAATCCCGGGACTCTGGGATGATGACCTGAGCTGAAGGCAGTTGCTTAACTAACTGAGCCACCCAGGTGCCCATGTTTTATTTTATTTTTAAAAAAATTGCTGACCTGACCCAGTAAGGTAGAAAGAACTTCCTAATAATGTTGCTGGAAATAGTGATCTTCTCAGCCCTGGCCCAGTTGCTCCTGCTGGGAGTAGCGTAGTATGCCAGTATTTAATTTACCCCAGTGGACCCCCAGTATGCTAAATTAAAAATATTTCTGTGTGACAGGGTGGGTTACAGCCTATAGTTGTAGTAAATTAGCATGCTAAAACAAGTTTTCCTTCAGATTTTTTGATTCCTGAAAGAAGTATGCTTTCTTGATACAGAAAAGCATAATGAAAATAAAAAAAAGTTCATATCCTAACCATTGATAACATTTTAACATATGTTCTCCTAGTTTTTTCCTGTGCATATTTGAAAGGACTTTTAATAGTAACAGGTATGTTTTGAATAAGGTAGGTTTGTGGTTTTTTGCTCTTGTTCAAACCTGTTGGGAGAGTGGTAGACCACTGTTTTCATAGGAATACAGAAGATGTCCCTGTGTGTACATGTACTTGTATTCATGTAACTTGGAAATGACTCCTACCTTGACCACTTCACTTTAAAAAGTTATTTAACCTTCCATTTTATCACACATCAAGTGGGGATAAAAACCTCTCCTGCAGAGTTCTGGGAAGACAATGAGACTATTTGGAATGTGTTCATGATACAGAGTGGGCACTTCCCACCAAATGTCTGGATGAGAGAATCAGTTCGTGATAAGTGGTTGAGTACATTTGGTGGGGGGTAACTTGTAGATTGTCCATCCAGTGGTATTAAAATTGAGTGTGCCTATGTAATGAGCTGGCACCACTGGCTTCCAGTTCTTGTGGTCTTCTGATGCTGATAATTGCACTGTTATTATTATACTGACAAAAGCAGCTTAAAAGTCTATTAAGTGAGCAAGTTATCTGCCTACCTCTTTTTTTTTATAACTGTACTTTGTAAATTCAGTATATAATGATGACAACAGTTTATGCAGATAGCTGCATTTTGTTGTACAGGCCATTGGTTTTATAACTGGGCTTCCTGGGTTTGAACCCTATTTTGCCACTAGTTTGGAGAGATCACTTAGCCTATTTGAGTCTTAATCATTTAACAAGTATTTGCATTTACTGTATACCAGATACTGTAAAGTTTCAGTTTCCACATTTATAAAAAGAATAATATAATTCCTACTTTAGCTGCAGAGTTGTTATAAGGATATAAAAGAGATTTTTGTGTGCTTAAAATGTATATTTGTTACTTGGTTTCTCTACCTAGAAGCCTAGGTATATGGTATAGATCCTTTTCAGGAAAAGTTGATGCATTATGGAAATAGTTCCAAAGTCAGATTGCCAGGGTAATGACAATACCAGAAGGTAGAGTGACTTTTGATGTTGGGAAGACCTAGCTCATTCCCAGCTCTACCTCTTTATAGCTGGGTGATTGACATTAAGCAAATTTCCTTATCTTTCTGACCCACAGATTTTCCATTTAAAAGTAGAGATGTGGGGCGCCTGGGTGGCTTAGTTGTTAAGCATCTGCCTTCAGCTTAGGTCATGATCTCGGAGTCCCAGGTTCGAGCCCCGCATTGGGATCCCTGCTCTGCGGGAAGCCTGCTTCTCCCTCTGTCACTCCCCCTGCTTGTGTTCCTTCTCTAGCTGTTTTCTCTCTGTCAAATAAATAAAATCTTTAAAAATTTTTTTAAAAAGTAGGGATGATTATTTTGTAAGGTTGCAGAATTGAGATATATATTATATAGGATACTTTGCATCATGTCTGGCATATAGGAGACATTTTTGTTTTATAAGGTAATGAAGAGAGAAGGAAAGCTTGTCAAAGGATGGAGTCATCCTTATGAAATGGAGAAAGTCTTCTGGAGGAGGACAGCAGTTGTGCTGACCATCTTTATGTTGGTACTACCTTTTCTTGACCCTCAGAAATGAGTAAATGGATGAGGCTTTTTATTCTGAAAGTCTAATTCTAAATATTAGTGGTTTCTTAAAGTACTTATCAACTTGTCTCTTTCCCTTGGTGAGTTATGACATAGTCTTATCAAAATAGTGGCAAATGTAACTATGATTGGCAGAAATAAAAATCTAACTTGATATGCATTTCTGCTTTTAATACAAAAGCAAGTAAATTCCTGTAAGTGGTAGAAATGAAAATGGAGAGACATGTTTTATGCTTTGCTGTTTGAAAGGTATCATTTGCTCCACAAAGAAAGGCATCATTTCTATTACTTTGTACACTCAAAATCATTAAAAAAATATATCCCTCACTCCTGTAATTGACTAGATATTTGAAAAATGATGGTGATTCTTTGGAAATATGTAATCTTTCTCTTGTTGAATTTAGTAAGGGAAGAGATTATCACAGCATATTTTTGTCACTGAAAAGATGCAAAAATAAGAAGCCTATTTGTGTAGGTGTGGAAGATTTCAAATTGCTGGTTATACAGTTTGTTCCTATAAGCCTAACTTACATATATGATAGTTATCTCTTAAATATTGCTTCCACTGGAGAGTAAAGTTATTTACATGTATAATATTTAATACTTCCAGTAAGTTTGGGGCTCACACTTTTGGTGTTATAGATAGGATGAAAACTGAGGCTATAGTAAATCTTTTTGAATTTGGATACTCCTGAAGGTATCTGCTAGGAGCCTATTATATAAGATTGTTTATGATGGTTATTTCAACTTGGATGAAGTAAAGCTCATCATCTCATTAATATATCCACAAATCCCTCCAGTTGGGAAGATTAGTACTTGGTTAGAAGAGGAGGGGAAGGGACACCTGGTGGCTCAGTTGGTTAAGCTTCTGCCTTCGGCTCAGGTCATGATCCCGGGATCCTGGAATGGAGCCCCTTTTTGGACTCCATGCTCAGCGGAAGTCTGCTTCTCCCTCTCCCTCTGCCCCTCCCCACCGTTCATGCTCTGTCTTCCTCTCTCTCTCAAATAAATAAACAAAATATTAAAAAAAAAAAAGAGGGTAAATTATGTTTTCCAGTTCTACAATGCTTATATATACCTCCTTGATACATACCGGTTATTATTGTGAACAGAAGAGTGACTTATGGTATATAATATGAGGGATGTTTGGGTGGCTCAGTCATTAAGCATCTGCCTTCGGCTCAGGTCATGATTCCAGGGTCCTGGGATCGAGTCCTATGTCAGGCTCCCTGCTCAGTGGGAAGCCTTTTTCTCCCTCTCCATTCCCCCTGTTTCTGTTCCCTCTCTCACTGTGTGTCTCTCTCTCTGTCAAATAAACAAATAAAATCTGTATTTAAAAAAGGTGTATAATAAGATGAGCCCTCAAGAAATAGCTTTTAGTTCGGAGAAGTATCCAATATTCTGTAAGAAAATAATCAGTTTCAGTGTTTCTCATTGACGCATGAGGCGAGAGAAACCACTTGACTAGATTTGACTGCAATAGATAATTATATCTACACCTATTATGTTTGATGCTTTAGTGAAAGTCTTTCTTGCCTACTTTATTTAGGGGACTATTGATTTGCACAGTAGTGCTAATTTCCCTGGACCAACTTTAGCTGTTCTAACACAAAGTGGATTTTGATATTTGAGGAAATTAGCAGAGAGCTTGTCTGTATTCCTGCATGAGATGATTTTCCAAGTTTGTCACCTACTTTGGAATATTATTTTGAAGCTCTAAGCTAATAAATATCCCTATTATAAAGACAGGATAGAAAATATTTTCTTAATGGCTTAAAAGGTACTTTTATTCAGGTTGTTGAAATGATTTTTATTTTAAGGAAGGAATGAGGCTGTCTTCAGGGCACATTTTCCTCTTTTTTTTTTTTCTTTCTAAGATTTACTTAATTTAAGGAGAGAAAAATAGTGTGTAGCAGGGTGGGGGGCAGGGTGAGAGGGAGAGAATCCCAGGCAGACTCCCTGCTGAGCAGGGAACCTGAAGGGATGCGGGACTCCATCTCAACCCTGAGCTCATGACCTAACCTGAAAACAAGAGTCCAGTGCTAACTGACTAAGCCACCCAGCTACCTCAGGGCACATTTTCTTCTAGGAGAAATAAAGGACAGGGGTACCTGGGTGGCTCAGTTCATTAAGTGTCTGTCTTTGGCTTAGATTATGATCCCATGGTCTTGGGACTGAGCCTCAAGACGGGCTCCCTGCTCAGTGGGATCTGCTTTTCCCTCTCTGTTCCCCCTGCCCCCACTTGTGTGTTTTCTCAAATAAATTAATTAAGTCTTGGAAAAAAAAAAAGAAATGAAGGACATTTGTATTTCCAGTAAAGCTTATCAACCCGTTGTTAGGACTGAGGTAATTCATATCAGTAAGTTATTTTGATAATTAAAGCTAATACCATTCAAATAAACCATTTTTACCCCCACTGGAAATCATTAAAAAATATAAAGAAGTATTTCTCTTTATGATGTGTCTTTCCAGAGTGTCACATCATACAAGGCATGACTTCTTTCATCCATTGGTGGCAGGCAGAGTCTACTTGGTTTTGTTTGATTTACATCTGTGGAAACTTTTTTTTTTTAAAGATTTTATTTATTTGACAGCGAGAAACACAGCTAGAGAGGGAACACAAGTAGGGGGAGTGCGAGAGGGAGAAGCAGTGTTCCCGCCGAGCAGGGGGCTCGATGTGGGGCTCGATCCCGGGTCTCCGGGATCATGACCTGAGCCAAAGGCAGTCGCTCAACCAACTGAGCCACTCAGGTGCCCCAGAAACTTTTAAGTTTATAGATTCAAAGTCTGTAAATAGAGGAGGCAGTGTTTGCCTTAGTAGAGTAACAAATATGATTTAACTTTTTAAAAATGCTGATTGTGTTGTATTCCCTAGGTCATACTAGCTTCCTATTTGTGAATTACACTGCTCTTTGGAAAGTCTTCTGCTCATTACCCTTTTAGCATTTCATGCTGGTCACTACCCCGTTTCTTCTTTTTTTTTTTTTTTTTTAAGATTTTATTTATTTATTTATTTGATAGAGAGAGATCACAAGTAGGCAGAGAGGCAGGCAGAGAGAGAGGAGGAAGCAGGTTTCCTGCTGAGCAGAGAGCCCGACATGGGCCTTGATACCAGGACCCTGAGATCATGACCTGAGCTGAAGGCAGAGGCTTTAACCCACTGAGCCACCTAGGCACCCCCATTTCTTCTTGAAATGTTGTTCTCCCTACTGCCTCTATGCTATAATAGTTCCTTCTTTCCTCTCTACCCACACCCCACCATGGGTTGTGGAAAGGGAAAGGGCTTGCACATGAGTCACAGATAGCAATAAGGAAGTAAATGTGGATGTTCTTGACTGTACAAGAGCCATTTTTTTCCCCTCTCCCACCGCCCCAGTCTTGTCACTCAGTCATTTTAAACTCTCAGCTGTAACTATTGCCTTTCTAATGTTTGGAGTAGCTGAAGAGTCTCTTAGTGCTTTGGTCAGTGCCTTGGACTCAGTTATTTTCTTAGTGCTTTAGTCCTGGTTATGAAAAGTAACCCAAATGCCAGCCTCTTCATACTGATGGGTAGAAAGTACCTGGTCTTCTGTCAGCTGCTTTCTTATTTTCCTTTCTTCCTTTCTTTCTTTCTTTCTTTCTTTTTTTTTTTTTTTTAGAGATTTTATTTATTTGACAGAGAGATCACAAGTAGGCAGAGAGGCAGGCAGAGAGAGAGGAGGAAGCAGGCTCCCTGCTGAGCAGAGAGCCCGATGCAGGCCTCAATCCCCAGGACCCTGGGATCATGATCTGAGCCGAAGGCAGAGGCTTTTTTTTTTTTTTTAAGATTTTATTTGACAGAGAGAAACAG